>CAUYRH010116522.1:0-28321 GCA_963574655.1 Perodicticus potto
TCATATGAATGGTAAAACATAACTATAGTCCAGAAAGTAGAAGGGAAGAGGAGAGAAAGGGGAGAGGAGGGAGGGTATTTGTGGGGACCTCACCTAACGTGCACAATGTAATGGTACATTTCAAAACTATTAAGAAAAGAGCGCAGTTGTCTTACCCCAACAAATAAGTAATCAAGGTATGTGTCAATCAGTTTGATGTAAGCATTCCACATTGTATATCAAATCAGTACACTGTACCCCATAAAGAAGAACCCTGTAGTCCCAGTCCTCAGGAGACTGAAACAGGAGGAAATTCATCAATGTACACAGTTATAATTTAATTAAAAAAATAAATAAATAATTTTAAAAAATAGTATCTTGCTAACCTCATAGAGAATGTGTCAGAAACTCCATAAATTTGAGAAGATACAAGTCATATTCCACTGTTGCCTTCTGTATACCATGTCTAATGGCATAGCTTTCAGTATGTCAATTATATTCTCTCAGTTTATGTATACTTACCTAACTTTGACTCTATCCTTGATTCTCCTAAAGCATTATTTCTACAACCTGTCATAAAGCCAATCAGGTTATTTATATATATTTTTTCCTTTATTTTACTTCCTATTGAAACAGGGTCATAGAAAAATCTTGTGGTTGCATTTATCCTTCGATGGAGTGCCAGTCCTGACTTCTCAGATTTTTTTCTTTAGCTCTTTATTTTGTTTTGTTTTGTTTTTTTAAGAGACAGAGTCTCACATGTCACCCTTGGTAGAGTGCAGTGGCGTCACAGCTCACAGCAACCTCCAACTCCTGGGCTTAGGTGATTCTTTTGCCTCAGTCTCTGGAGTAGCTGGGACTACAGGTGCCCACCACAACGCCCGGCTATTCTTGTTGCAGTTTGCAACAACCTGGGGCTGGGTTCAAACACACCACCCTCTGTATATGGGGCCAGCACCCTACCCATTGAGACACAGACACCGCCCCTATTTAGCTCTTTACTTCATCTCTCACATACAGAACTTAGAAAACTTGGTCATTTCTGCTTCTCCAGCTTCATTCATTTCACTACTTCCCTACTACAAGCATCCTTATGTAAACCACTATATATTCCCAGTCTACCAATTTGTTATTTGCAGTTCTTGATTCTGTATAATATGCATTACAAAGCTCAGGGATCTTTATACCTTATAACTTAACGTATGACATTAGTTTAAAATTGATTAACAATTTTCTAATTCATTTAGGAAAAACCTAAATTCCTAAATGTTGCTTACAAGGTGCTATGTGTTTGAATTCTTCCTTTTTGTATAATAGACTCATCCTCTAAGCATTATTTGAAAACCTGATTTTCTTTTAGATGTATTAAACTAATTTTTAGGTAAGAATTTAGTGTCATTTTCTCTTCTGTCTACTAATAATTTTCAACTTTCATAGACAATATTTACGTTAACTTCCCATTCCATCATATTTTATGTTTATTTTTCTTTTTATGGCTCTGATTATGATCTGAAATTATATTTTTATATAAATATTTTGTGGGTTTTTTTCTTTCTCTACCATAATGTCACTTTATTTACTGTGATAGTCACTGGGATTGGCATACTACTTACCTAAAGTAAGTGCCTAATAAACACTGTTGAATAAATTCTTCAATCAATCAATGAAAGTGAAAATGTATTTGTAAAGAATACGTATACTTGAATTAAGTAATGAATGAATAATTATGGTATTACCAAAAGTCTAACACATCCTAAAGTTCATTTAGTCTAAAGATAAAGCAATGTGTGATTTTTTTTTTTCTGAAATACCATGGTCAACAAATGCCTAAGAAATTTTAATTAAATGATAAAAAACTTTTTAGATCCCAAATAACAGTTATTTTACAAAGAGCAATTTTTGTAGCAGTGTTATATATTCATTATTATTGCATCTTTCTTCAGAATTCTATAACCTTTGTGGCCCAGAGATGTGATTTTAATACCAACACAATTTCAAAAATTTCTGTAGATCAGGATTCTTACGGTTTTCACTGTAGGTCTCATTCTTTAAAAAAAAAAAAAAATAACAAAACATAATTTAACTCCT
Organism: Perodicticus potto; assembly: GCA_963574655.1. Taxonomy (NCBI): domain Eukaryota; kingdom Metazoa; phylum Chordata; class Mammalia; order Primates; family Lorisidae; genus Perodicticus; species Perodicticus potto. The sequence continues at coordinate 2,068 of CAUYRH010116522.1, forward strand.
TCCTCCCTTCATTCCCTCCCTCCTTGTCTCCTTGCCTCCTTCATTCTTTCCTCTTTCTCGATTTCATTTTATATGTATATATATATATATATTTTTTTTTTCCTTTTTGAGACAGAGTCTTACTCTATCACCCTTGGTAGAGTGCCATTGGATTATAGCTCAAACTCTTGGGCTCAAGAGATCTTCTTGCTTCAGCCTCTCTAGTAGCTAGAATCACAGGCATTTGCCACAATACTCTGCTACTTTTTTTAGAGATGGTGTCTCACTCTTTCTCAGATTGGTCTTGAACTCTTGAGCACAGCAATCCACCTGCCTTGGCCTTACAGAGTGCTAGGATTTCAGACGTGATCCATTTAACCCACTCACTTTTTTTTCTTATAAACTGCTCTGGACCCTAAAAGTTCTAAATGACCTCTCTTGTCTTGGTAAATGTCATCCTATATGACCCACGCTATCACTCCCATGCTCCAAAATATATTTAGAATTCCAATTCTAATTTTAGTTTTCTAAATTATCTATTATTTTCTGTCTTTGTCTTTTTCCGAAAAATTGGTGCCAATATTTTATAAGTTACTCACTGCATTTGTAAGCAGAACTATAGAGGTAAAAAAGCCAAGTGTTATAATAAATTTGTCTGTAGTTTGAAACCAACACATAATTTCACACATATTTTCAGAAATGCATTATGTATGGCGTGAGATTTATGTTAATAGATATAACATATATTAGGTTCCATTTGTATAAACTGAAAAATAGAAGACATTTTCTGAACTCATTTTGACTCAATCCTCTCTATTAGTTGTGAAACCTTTCCTCTCGCCTGCACAAGCTTGTAGTGAAAGCCAACAATCAGCAGATCACACAGCTTCCCACCTGTTAGCTTGGCACTGGGGAACCTACATTTAGATAATTTAGCTCCTCTTGGGCTCAAAACCTCTTTTCTGCCTCAGCAAAGCCAAGGCACGTGATCAGGTAATTCTTACTCTAACCTGTGGTCCAAGGCGATAAATTTCTGGAATAGAGCTGAAATGTGTAACTTTCTCCCCACAATGCTGTCTTAAGACCAACAACTAGACCTCTGGTTAGTTGTCCTCAACATATAAATGACTCTAATGAGGCACTGATCATATTCACAGGTTGTCACATTGCTTCATCTTACTACGGTCCTCTTATCTGGTTCATAAAAGAATCAACTAAAGGAAAACTGACAGCCTAAAAGAGACCAGGACAGGAGGGTACGACAGCAATTGTATGTGAGAGAAGAAGTTCTAGTCCTTGTTGGCAAAAGGGACACCAAGGAATTGTAACAAAGGCTTGTGAGTAGGTTTTGAAAATTTTTCCTCCAGTCTCCACAGAATTCACAGTACTATACACTTAGAAAAAGAAGCAAACAAACAAAAACCCCTCTCATGTGTTTGTTTTGTGACCTTCACCAGCACCTGGCAGGCTGCAACATTGTGGGTTTATTTGAAATCATCACATGTCAGCTGTTATTTGAAGGAATCTTTTATACACACTCACAAAATAAAGATGCAATCATAATTTTTCCCTCTAATAATAGTATAATATGTGAAATAATAAAGAATATCTGGACTTAGCAGAGCTGGGGAATGGGAATGAATCACTTTTGTCTGTTCTTGGGTATCATTAATATTTCCAGTCTCACTCTAACCATTTTTTGATGCCACCAATTTATGTGAGAACATCATTGAAAATACTCATATTTCATGTATTTCCCTCTATTTCCTCACCCTTTTCATTAAATATAAAAATCATTTATTTATGAAGGTAATTGAATAAAAGCTCTGATCTAGATTTTTTTTTATATTTTCTACTATCCATGTCGTTGGCAATATTTTATGCACTCATTCAACAATAAACAATTATTAATAAAAGATGAAGATATAGTTATTGATTGCAAGGAGTTATTGTTCTGATGGGAAACGAGGTTGTACAAATAGTTGCTTGAAATAATCAGGACTATGTACAAGGGTATTAGGGAGTACAATGATATCTGGGGCCATGGGGCAATGAAAGGTCACATGTAAAATACAACTTTTCAATATAACTTTTAGTTTATTTGGACATAGACAGCTTTGGAACATGAAGGGTTCCATATATATTTCATGTTCTTTTTAAAATAACATGTAATTACATACTTGAACTTTTTTCTGCTGCTATTTTTATAAAAACTATTTTTGAATGCCTGTAAGAAAGTTTTGAAGACATTCATATGTTAGACAAACTGGGCTTTTTAACAATATTAGAGAAAAAATAAACAGCTAGATTTGTATTCTGGACATGAAATCCAAGAATCCAACACAGAGTGGTATGAGTTCTCAAAAGTCTTTTTGCCTTTATTCTTTTCATTTTGTGAAATAATACAGAGTGAAATCTCCCTCCCTCTACCTCTGCTGTTTGAAGAATGGCGTTTAGCCAGATATGATGAGCAGAATTCTAATGACAACTCCTCCAACTGCTGACCCCTAATCTAAGTACTAATGTGAAGGAATTTTGCAGATGTAATAAAGGTTACTAATTAGCAGACTTTAAAAGTCGGAGATTACCTTGGATTAAGTGAGTAGGTACAATGCATTCACATGAGCACAAAGCTGCAGAAGGACGGGAGAGAGGAAGGAAAAGATGAAGAAATTGAAGCAGGAAAAGGACTTATCTGTCCCCACTGTTCAAAGATGGAGAAAGAGGGACATGTCTAAGGATTGCAGACCATCTCCGGACGCCCAGAATGGTCCCTGACTCATCAGAAAGGACATTAGGAAGTCAGTGCCATATTCCCATTGAATTGAATTTTGCTAACAACCTGAGTGAATTCGAGAGCATATTTTTCCTCTCAGCCTCCAGAAAGGAACATGGTCTGCTAAAACCTTAAAACCGTGATTTTGACCATGTACAATATTATCAGAGAAACAACTGAGCTACATGGCATCCACACTACTAACACGCACAAACTGTAAGAGAACATTAAGTTGCTCTTTGAGATCATAAATTTATGGCAATTTGTTATAGCGGTAATACAAACTAATACATCAGAAATAGAAAATTCTCTCCTTCCTCTCTATTCTCCCACATTGTTTCACTTATTTTTTGTGTAACTACAGGCCGAGGTCCGAGTGAAAGTGAAGAGCCAGGATCTAAGACATATTAGGGCAGGAGAATAGCAAAACGTGTGGACCGTATTATTTTGAAATTTCTTCTTCATACCTTCTTGTGGAGTCATGACAATTCCACTTTATTTGAGAAGAAATAAAATCAAAACTTAACATGGTATTTTGTTGTAGGAATATTTGCTGTAACTTATTGTGTTCTGAAAAATAAATTTAAAATTATCATTCAAAATGTGAGTATTAGTATTTCTCCCAGAATAGCAAAGGCTTTAGAGGAAGTGCCCTAAATTTTTATATGTATTAGTTTTTTAAGACAGAAAACCCTGGGCATAATGTTGGAGTCAGATTTAAAGAATACAGACTTGAGAAATAACTTTAGAGTGGTTTATTGACAAAATCAATAAGTAAGACAACAAGAAATGAGTGTTTGAAATAAACAAAAATATTACCGAAGGAACCAAAGCACAGAGTTTAAAAAACACAAAAAGAATAAAACATTTCAAGGAGACAGACATGATACACAGTTTCTAATTAGAATTTTAAATTTTAAAATTCAGAATTAAAAATGTCCAATTGGATTTGATAAATAGGAGTACATTACTGATCCTAATGAAAGTAAATTTAGCAGGCAAAAATCAGGTTTAAGCATATGGAGAAGTGAGGGGACAAGTGCTAATGAGAAGTGTAGATGAGAAATAGAAAAGTGATAAAGATAAAAGATTGAGTAGATTAATAAATATTGGAAGAAATTCTTCACAATATAAAACACTTAGGCTGTTCATAAACTGAGAAGAAGAATCCTATAAAAGAGATATTTTACAGATACAGGAAAAGAGGAACAGAGGTTAAAATGATAAGAATGATTATTAACAATGTTATCGTTGAACTCTGGAGTTCAAGTATAACTGCCAGTGAACAACTAGAAGTATGGTAGCATGAGCACATGGACGAAATGGAAACTGGTGGCCAGGATGCAAGCGTTACAGGCCTGCCAAGGGAAGGCAGGCTGGGGAAGAACATGGTGGGCACAAGCAAGACGTGTGCATCCCTGTGGAGGGCCCAGGGCACCACTGTGAGGACGTCTTTCAGACATTCCTCATTTCCTCACACTGGGGATTGATTTGTACTCCTCTGAGCCCAAGAGGCCATATTTTGAAACTGAAGCAGGACTTACGTGAGCACATGCCCTCAGAACACATAACAAGTTGTTGGTCATTTTTTAAGTTTATCTTTGGTTGTAAGTGTTCCTGAGGACATTATTTGCAGATCTTCAATTCCTTTAAGATTTTTTAAAAGCTATTTTATTGATCTGTTCCCCCTGTTTGCAGTGGAAATGTTGAACCAGTTTAACCTTCAACTGATTTTACTGGAAACCAGATGTAACTTGAAATTTGACACTTTCATGTTCATATCTGTCTTAGCTTGTTCCGGGATGCTGCATGTGTAACAAAATACCACAGATTGGGTAATTATAAATAAAGGAAATTTATTTCACACGGTTCTGGAGGTTGGGAAGTCTAATTTCAATACACTGCAGGTCTTTTGTGTAGTGAGGGCCAAATCTCTGCTTCAAAATTGCTGCACAGCCTCCATTAATGGGAAAGGGTAAAATAGGAGGAACTTTATGAATTTACCATGAAGGTGGCTGAGAAAGAAAGAGAAAAGGCCCACGGTATCCTTTCAACCTCTTTTTAAATGTTCCTAATCCCGATTCCTGAAGTCCCCAACCTCATGATTTAATCTCCTCAAGGGCTCACCTTTTATTATTATCACAATGTTGACTAAGTATCAACATTCAGACCATAGAAATCCCTGAGACTTACATATTGAAACTTTTACAAAGCTCCTTTATACCTTCAACTTCAGATTTTCATCATTTTATTAATGGCATACCACTAAACTTACTTTATGGCCGATATTTTTACACTATTCTTTGTAAAATCCATATATCTGGTCTGTATGAATTTCTTTCTGCCCATTAGAAATTCTAGAAGGACAGATGGTTTTTTGTCTCTAACAGTTCCTCTCAGCTAAGTATTAAAAAGACATCCTACTTCCTTTTTTGTTGACTAGTTGTGCTGCAATGCAGAAGTTAGCCCTCATGCTTTTTACTTGGTATTGTTAACAACACGTACACTTAATTGCTCCCTTTCTGGTGTGTTTCTGCCAAGGACACACTTGACCAATTAATCCTTTCATAATATGTCAAAAAATCCATAAAAACTCATTTTCCAGTGTCATCCAGATTGCTCATTTTAATTAATTAATTAAACTTATGATTTATTTGATTTTAAATTAGCTCATTTAATTTTTGCAATTTTATCCATATTATGATTTTGCAGCATCAATCTACATACTTAAAAGTTTTTGCTCTGGTTCCAATACTTAATAGCTTATACTTCAGCAAGATTACTTAGCGTGTTTTGTACCTCTATTTCCTCATTTGTAATGTAATGAATACCTATCTCACAATATTCTTTTCAGAATTAAATGCTTAATCCTTACAAATTGAAAGGAACAATAGCTGTGCACATTAAGCATTTAAATGTCTGCTGTTATTGTGATGGTGACTGTAGTTTCACTTTACTATAAATAATTTCATTTTATTATGTATGGAACAATTATGAAAACACTATACTTTCATAAATTTGTATTCCTTAGTTAATATATTACTAATTATATCCATTCTGTAATTAAAAATACATGTCTTATGTTTTGTTTAAAATACTTTACTAAATAATAATATCAAGCCAGGCACTATGGCTTACAACTGTTATCCTAGCATTCTAGCAGGCTGAGGCAAGAGAATCTCTTGAGCTCAGGAATTCAAAAACAGCTTGAGCAAGAGCAAGACCTCATCTCTACTAAAAATAGAAAAATTAGCCATGCATAGTGGTCGGGGTCTGTTAGTCCCAGCTACTGGAGTGGTTGAGATAAGGGGATCACTTGAGCCCAGGAGTTTGAGGTTGCTCTGACATGTGATGTCATGGTAGTCTACCCAGGACACCTGAGTGAGGCTCTGTCTCAAAAAACAAACAAACAAAACTCTTGGGTTTATTAGTTATTAAACATAAATGAATAATTTAATCCTAGTTCTGTTAAAGATTATGATTTCTCTTAATTTTATTTTAGAATAGTAATCAGCTTATTCGCTATCATGTGTATTTTTCTAGACATTGATCTTAACAAAATTTTTTAAATCTCTCGTGATTTTACCAACGGAACAATTTCTTATCAATGACAGTAAAATGTAATTTAATTCTAAAACTATCAATTGCTTCTATTTACTTAAGTATATATTTATTTATTGTTGGTGTGTTGAAATAATCCCACTCACAGGACAATCGATGATGGAGTTAGAGTGGGGTGAAGATGGAGAGATACATTTAGGGTATGGACACAAAGGGAGCTATTTAGGAAGAACACATTAATTAACTCAGTTTCATTAGTATTATGAATCTAACTGGGTACATAGTCCTCAGCTGAGTCAGCTTTGGTGACCAGGATAGCAAAACTTATGTCACCCCAAACAAATATGACCATATCCATGTTGTAATTTTGTAAGGACAACTCATCTTGAAAGTAGTATCTTTATTCAACCAAAAACATTTATAAAATGGCTTAAAACTGAAAGCAACATTAGAAGTTTTATTTTTCAAAACACAGTCATAGCTAGGAAAAAAACGCGACTGATTACATTCACCAAAAACATTATTATAGACGTTTGTTTCACTGTGCTGTTTTAAAGGAAGCTTCGGAAATTTGATAAACAGAATTTGAAACAACAATAGCAAATTATGATTTATCAGTGGAATACATTTTTAAAAGCTGTACAACAAACTGTAACCTATTGATAGTTTCGGAATTTAATAATTGTGGCAAGAAACAACATAAAAGAAATTCATTATTTATCATTTTCCATCCTTAGAGTTTATAAGTACCTAAAATCAACTAGCAAACATCTGCACAAAATGTAAACAATAAGGAAGATACTGGTCTTTATGAATAATTTTCATAGGGTAAGTGTTCAAAGATTTGAATATCCAATTATTTTTAAATTACAACACTAAAATTTTACTTTAAAAGAAATATTGTCTATAGCTTTGAAATTTGTAGTGCAGTACAAATAAATATACTTTAAAAAAATAGTAAAAATTAAATATTTGGGTTTTTTTTTTTTTTTTTGAGACAGAGTCTTACTATGTCACCATTGGTAGAGTGCTGTGACATCCCAGCTCACAGCAACCTCAAACTTTTGGGCTTAAGCTATTCTGTGGCCACAGCCTCATGAGGAGCTGGGACTACAGGCATCCGCCACAACGCCCGGCTATTTTTTGGTTGCAGTTGTCACTGTTGTTTAGCAGGTCTGGGCAGGGTTCAAACCCGCCAGCCTCAGTGTATGTGGGTGCCCTGCTCACTGAGCTACGGGCACTGAGACAAAAAAAACTAAATATTTTGAAATGGAAAAATTAAAGTATGTATATGCATATATATGTAACAGCATAATCATCAAAAACATCTAACAATCACAGAAAAAATTGCACTTATTAAAAATGACATAATCACAGAGTATTGAAGATATTTTAGAAACACCAAATATTCCCAAGATAACACCGAGTTACACTGAGGAATCCAGAGAAGGATTTTGAGTGCCTTGAACAGAAAAGGAATCATTTTCTATTTAAAAGCAACAGAAATACTTTTACAACATTACAAAGAATGACTTTTTAAAAAAGGATTATTTTCTAAAGAAAAGCAATTTTCTCTAGAAAGTTACCAAATAAGAGTAACATATTTCAAAAGAAATCTTGCATCAGTAAAATCTCCTATAAGCCTACTATTTAATTTTATCATAGAGAAAAAGAGATCATAGCTTATTAGTCATAGAATTTAATTTTAATATCTCGTTTAAATAGGAAATATTATCTATAGATGTCTTACAAATAAAGGAATATCAGTATAAAAAAATGAACAAAGCTGTCCACACTCTTCTGTATCATCACATTTTCACCTTTTTTTTTGGTAGCTCCAAGGGTCAACAAATAGTGCAATTTTATCAGTCATAACAGTAACAACTGATCGTTGTACACAGTCTCTCATTTAACATCTAGATGTTTGCGATGCTATTTGCCTATCAATTTGTTTCGTAATAATGTCAATTTTTAATCATGTATTTTCTTCAAATCTTCTCCAATGGCAACTATATTTAGTTGTGTAAACCTTGCTAAAGTTAACCTAAACAATTTGAAGTAAATTAGTTCCCTGTTACGTTTCTCTAAATAATTTAGAATAAATGTTCTCTTTTTAAAAAGGCTATCATGCATTTTCCCAGTAATGACTGCAATGTTCATTTTATTTTAATTGCATACAAGTGAAGTTTTAATCTCCATCAAAACTAATAATCAGAATGCCTAGTTGGCTTTTGGTTAACTTAATATAGAAAATACCATTTCAAAGGCTCACTGTGGAGGTTATTTCACAGGCAACCCCACATTGGCACGTACGTGTGTGTGCCTACGCCCGGTACATGCTTTGTAGCTTAGAAAACAAAACTCATGGGAAATGAGATTACAACAAAAAGTCCATGTTAAAAGTGGAAAGTCGTTTAAACAAGAAAAATCTAGACATAGTATAGGAATATTTATTGAAGAAAAGTAGAATGTATTTTTTTTATCTCTATAATATTTTTATGTTACACTTTTGGAGTACTTGCATAATGCAACATAAAATAATTCACAAAGGTATCTAAAATTAACATGTTCTTTTTCTCGCAATTGAAATAATTTAATTTAAAAAATCAACCTTCTGAATGTCTATTTATTTATTTATGTATTTAGATCTCTCTACACCTGCACTAGACTGCAGTAGTACAATAAGAGCTCACTGCAGCTTTAAACTGGGTCAAGCCATCTTCCTGTCTCCCTTCCGATTCGCTGTTATTATAGGCATATGCCGCAGTGCCTGGCCTTGAATGTTTATTTCTGTATTTTCTTCTCATAAATTGGTTAATGAATAAAACATTTTTAGAAACAGCAACGTAATTTTATCTTCCTCTCTCATGTTAAATTAAAAAAAAAAAAAAATGCCTGGCCTGGTTCAGTATCTCACGCCTGCAATCTCAGCACTCTGGGAGGCAGGTGGATTACCTGAGCTCAGGAGTTTGAGACCAGTTTGAGCAAGAGTGAGACCTCCTCCATTTCTACTTAAAACAGGAAAAGTAGCAGGGGCATTGTGGTGGATGCCTATAGTCCCAGCTACTCAGGAAGCTGAGGGAAGGGGATTCCTTGAGCCCAAGAGTTTGAGTTTGCTGTGAGCTATGATGCCATACACTCCACCCAGGGTAATAGAATGAAACTCTGTCTCAAAAAAAAAAAAAAAAAAAAAAAAGAAGCCTGATCAGTTTACTTATTTTAGCCAATTCTTATCCCCCTGATAGTTCACTCTTGTTTGAATACTTACTATTTATTTCCATTTTTATGATTTTTTTTTCCCCTTTGATGAAGGTGCAGTTTGAATAGCATTGTTGTCAACAGTGTATATATGACAATTTATTCTACCTAAAATCTATGGAGAATCCAATTTTATATTTTTAAAATTTGTTACAAAATGAAGGGAAATATTGTATCTACTCTTACTTCATTCACTTATTAACCTCTTTTTTTTTTTTTTTTTTTTTGAGACAGAGCCTCAAGCTGTCACCCTGGATAGAGTGCTGTGGCATCACAGCTCACAGCAACCTACAATTCCTGGGCTCAAATGAGTCTCCTGCCTCTGCCTCCCAAGTAGCTGGGACTACAGGCGCCTGCCACAATGCCCGGCCATTTTTGGGTTGCAGCGTCAGTATTGTTTGGCGGGCCTGGGCTGGATTCAAACCCGCCAGCTCAGGTGTACGTGGCTGGTGCCTTAGCCCGTTGAGCCACAAGCACGGAGCCTATGGTGAATGTTTTTTGCCCTTTATCTTGCTCTTATTGCTTTCTCTTGTTCTTTATGTCTTTATCTTGCTCTTATTCTGTCAATCTACCTTTCTTTTCCTCAATAAACTTTGTTTCATGCTTGCTTTAAAAAAAAAATGGAAAAACATTTTCTTCCTGATGACCCTAGCTCATGGGGTACATAGCCATTGGACTGTTCCATCATTTACTGGTGAGAAAAATAGGATGTCAATTAAACTTTCCTTTTTTTTTGAGACAGCCTCATTTTGTCACCTTTGGTAGAGTACCATGGCATTATAGCTCACAGAAACCTCAAACTCCAGGGGTGAAGCCATTCTCTTGCCTCAGCCTCCCAAGTAGCTGGGACTACAGGCACCCACCACAGTGACCAGCTATTTTTAGAGGCGGACTCTGGCTCTGGCTCAGGCTGGTCTGGAACCTGTGAGCTCAGGCAATTCACCTGCCTCAGCCTCTCAGAGTTTGGGGATTACAGGCAGAGACACCATGCCTGACCAAAGTTTCCATTTTTTACTTATGATTTTTTTTCAGTCAACACACATGTGTTCAATTTACATTTGTTCTATGTGATTTTCATTTTAATGATAAACAAGATGAAGCCTTTTCTTATCCTTAAGATGCACATTTTAGTTGAGGGACTATAGGCAACTATCACAATACCTGGCTATTTTTAAAAAGTATTGTTGGTAAGGTAAGAGAAAATATAATTCGAAAATTATATAAAATTATCAATTCAAATTCATAGAGATCAAAAAATGAGAAAGAAAACAAGAATCTACAAACAGAGGCAAACAATATTGCACAGTTTTAAACATACCAGTTATTAATCCAACTCTATCAACAACCACTCTGAATTTGTGTCTAGTCTAAGCATACAAGTGGAAAGAAAGATTATAGATGTATATTTTATCAAAAAATCTCACCCATACAGTATCTATAGTAAATCAGCTTTAAATATTAACACCCAGATAGGTTAAAATAAAGCAAAGGTAAAGATATACTATGCTAAGACTAATCATTTAACTAGCTGGAGTATATCTTAATTGCAAAGAAAAATGAAGATGTCATATAATGTTGAACAGTGTGATTATCCAAAAAGACATACCAGCTTTGAAAAATATACCCGTCTAGCAACATAACATGAAAAGACATGTTACTAGAATTGGAAAAAAGATGTACATCCTGTTATAATGAGCACCATCAACATCTCTCAGTCAGTAATTGATAGATCAAACAGGCACAGATATTTAATAAAAATATTGTACGTGAAGACAAGTTTGAAAAATAGAGTATCCTCGAAACAAGTAATATCCGAGTACCCTAAACTAAGATTGTTTTCCAGTAATATTAAAATAAGCAATCATAATTATATTACATAACCTAATTATTATAGGTAATATTGAAGGAAATACATAGTGGCAAAAGTGTGGGTATAAAATGAATGTCCTTCTATAGACAAATGACTGAATAAATTGTAATTCTTGTATAACATTTTATATAGTCTTTTAGAACAATAAGAGTTTTGAGGTGCATTGTCAATCTGTTTTGAGAAAAATAAATTTGGAGAAATAATGCACACTATAAAAGGTGTAACGATAGTATAATATGATTTTTTTCTAAATTACATATAATTGTATTGAAATTTAATAAGCTCGAATTTTGCAGTTTTATGTGTCTTAACTGACTATTGACATAGGAATGCTACTTTCAATTCAACATGCATGTTTTAATGCTTTCAAATATGTGTGACATAAATTAATCTGTTTCTTCTGTTAGATTGACCATTTTTGCATTGCATGACTGAACCAGAAATAGATTAGTAATTAAAGTTATGTTCCAAAAGGTGCTACTGTAATTAAGAAACTGTGGTATATCATGAATGAGCATTGAAACTGAAAGCTGGGAAAATTTTATAGTCAAGTACCTGTATTCCATGTCAAAGAACTTACTTTTCTTTGATACGGCTTCAAAAGTCTTTCATCCTTATACTTCACTGACACTTAAAACGATGTCATTGTAGAAGTGGAAATGTAAGTGACAGGTCTCATAAATTAGCAATATCTTTCTCACTACCCTCCCCCTCATTTTTGGCTGTGAAATTTCACTTCTTATTAAAATTTGTATTCTTCAAAGTTGAATGAGAGTAACAGATTTTCTCTGAGTTTTCCCTGCTTTATTGCTAAGTTATGCCAAAAATTCTACTACTGAAAAATGTCACTGGTCTTTTTCTTGGAGGAGGACTGAGCTTTTCAACATTTCAGGGAGGCTGGGCCAAGTCTCTGAAGTCCCTAAAGATTAAATAAAATCCCTTTCAAACCCCACAGTCACAGTGGGCTGTCTGGATTATCGTATGGTTGCTAGTCTTCTCTTTGACTAGGAAGCTTTATGTACTTCTTTCTCGTATTAAAATTTTAACTCCTCATAACAAAAGATAAACTAAAACAAGAATTAAAAATTCACATTAGAGGCAGTAAGGGTGCTCTATCTAGACCCCTAGACAAATGTGTTTGTTTTTGAGACAGAGTCTCGCTCAGTTGCCCTGGGGCCTGGAGTTGAGTGCCCTGGTGTCATACCTCACAGCAACCTTGGACTCTTGGGCTCATGCGATACTCTCACCTCATGTTCCCCAGTAGCTGGGAGTACAGGCCCCTGCCACAAAGCCGGCTATTTTTAGAGATGGGGGTCTCCTTCTTGCTCAGGCTGGTCTATAACTCCTGAGCTCAAGCAATCCACCCTCCTCGGCCTCCCAGAGTACTAGGATTATAGGTGTGAGCCACGACACCCAGCTTGACAAATGGTTTTGGAGCAGTGTTTTTAAACTTGCTTTTGTAAAATCTATTTAGAAGGCATCAATTAGCTTTCGAAAATAGAATAAGATAGAAAATAGCTGTTTGGAATAGAATAATATTGAAATTAGAGCGTATCACGTGTAATGACACCTGTAATTTTTTTCTTAGTTTACATATGCATACCTACCTATAATGGCATGTACTCATGTAATCCATGTTTCTAATTTTGAGTTGTGGACAAAGTATCTGAAGTCATTATGTCATGTGCTAGAGTTCTGGATTTTTGCTCATTAGGACTAAAATAAATTGGAAGAACATCGTGCTTCACTTAAGAGATAATAAAACTGAAGGTGGATACAGAGTGTGTGTACTTTATATTAATGTAGTTCCCCTAGCTTTTTAAAATTAATGTTCACATGGCATATTTTCTCTTACTTATAGAATGATAACCTATCTGTAGCTTCATATTCAATTCATTTTATTGTAGATAGTACAGGAATGAAATGTTACCTCTTTTTCTTACATAATCCACCAATGTCTACTTTTTAATTGGGATATTCAATTTACAGTTAATGTAATTCCTTATAAGACTGGGTTCAAATTCTTTATTTTACTACTTGTTTTCTATTTGTACCATCTGGATTTTGTTCCCTTTTCCTCTTTTTTTCTGATGACTTTTAAAGTTTTTTTTTTTTTTTAATTTCATCTTTTATCTATGAACTATTTTTTCATTTTTTTAGATTGAATATGTTTAATAATTCTATATTATGTCCATTTGGCCTATTATTATATTTATTGTTAAAGTGATTAATGGTTGCTCTTAGATTCACAAAATGGATCTTTGACTGATGACTATCCACCTTGAAATACTATTTTATTATATTTTGCCTATAGCATTGAAAATTTGCTAAAGTATAAATTTATTTCATCTGTTGTTTGTATAGTCTTCTGGGATGTTTTACTTGAACATATTTGATAAAAACAAAATTAATTACAATTACTTTCATTTAAAGGCCTATCTGTGATTTAAAAATTAAAAATGAGGCAGAGCCTGTGGCTCAGCAAGTAGGGCACCGGCCCCATATACTGAAGGTGGTGGGTTCAAACCTGGCCTTGGTAGAAATGCAAAACAGACAAACATAGCCGGGCATTGTGGCGGGCGCCTGTAGTCCCAGCTATTGAGGAGGCTGAGGCAAGAGAATTGCCTGAGCCCAGGAGTTGGAGGTTGCTGTGAGCTGTGTGACGCCACGGCACTCTACCGAGGGCGATAAAGAGAGACTCTGTCTCTACAAAAAATAAATAAATAAATAAAAATTAAGAATGAGAGCAAAAGCATTTTTAGTTATTCATGAATTTGCTATTTCTGGCCCTTTTTATCTCATTTGATGGATCTGAGATCCTATCTAATATTATTTTCCCCCATTAAAATTTTTCTTTAGCCATTTTAGATACTGATTATAATCTGATGACAAATATCCCAATTTTTGTTTTCTGAAAATGTCTCTATTTTACTTCATGTAGGTTAACAATTTACTTTTTCCTCTCACTATTTTAAGCATGTCATTCTGTTGTGTTCTAACTTGCACAGGTTCTGATAAGAAACGTGGTGCAGTATTAATCTTTGATCTTATTTACATAGGATAATTTTTTGATGGCTTTTACAATTTTTTTTCTTAGACGATATGTTATCACTGATTTGGTGTAGTTTATAATGTGTCTTGGTGTGCCTTTTTGTGTGTTTATACTACTTCAGATGCATTTACTCTTTTGGAGGTCTGTTTCTAGATTTTGTTAATTTTACAAAAAATTCAGCTATAATTTCTTATTTTTTATCTTCTTATCCTGTGATAATAGACATTAGTCATTAAAACTCTAGATGTTTGTTTGTTCGTTTTTTATTATATTTTTAATTTAGGGCAATTTCAATTGCTGTATTTTCAAAAGCACTATTTACATTTTTGAAAAAAGAAATAGTGTTTAACCAATTGTTAAATTTTTAACAATTTTGTTTTTATTGTTAAACCCAACCCGAAAAAGTTTTACATCCATATCTTCATCTCTATAAGTTACACTGATTATTTGTTTACATATTTTGTAATACATATTTTGTAATCCTCTCCTTTGCTGTTTTCTTGTTTTTCTTTAAGTACTTTACCATTGTTACAATAATAATTTTAATATATTTTCCTGATCAATCCATTACATGTATTATTTTGTTTGATATCTGTCATAGATATGGATTGGTCAAAATTTTTCAGTTTTGACATTTCTAGCAATTTTTATTAGATACCAGAAACATTAATATTATAAAATCTATCTCACAAAACAAAAGCAAGAACTTGAATATATTAATAATAAAGGTAATTGTTGAAATAATGGATATAGATGATTCCTAACATACGGTGGTTCAATTTACATTGTTCAACTTTCCAATGGATTTTTAAGGGTATTAAATGTATTTTCAACTTACTACATTTTCCACTTATGATAAATTTACCAGGACATTATCCAATCATAAGTTGAGGAATATCTGTAAAGTGTAAAACAGGTGAATACAAAACAAATGTCTATACATAGGTAAATAAATGAATAAATTGGGTCTGGTTTTTGCGTTTATTCCTGAAAAAGTATTGGATTCTGGTAAACAGGAAGTTGAGTAAAATCAATTTTATCTTTTAAAGAAGCTCATAATCTCTTCTTATAAAATTATAATAAAATTTCACTTACATATTAATATTTAACGTGGCTACTTGTGGAAACATTTTGACACTGGTGTCAAGCATTACTTTATTTTATGTCAAAGTATAATAGGGATACAAATATTTTTGGCTAAATAGATCACTTTTATAATACTTGAGTCATGGTTATAAGTGTGCCTGTCACGGAGATAATGTTCAATGTATCCATTATGGAGGTTGTCACCCATCCTTCCGTCTCACGAACTCACTGCGTGATTTCTGTATAATTGTACTTCCTTCCATGCACATGTGTGCTCATCAGTTAGTTCCAATGTAACAGTGAATTGATGAGTTATATGTATACCATAGAATATTACTAAGCCTTTTGCAACAATTTGGATGGAACTTGAGATCATTACCCTAAGTGAAGGAAGTGTCTAAAGAATGGCAATTCATGTTACTACAAAAGAGGTAAAGTCTCCACCTTTTTAATGGCTGAATAGTATTCCATCATATAGCACAGCTTGTTTATCCATTCCTGGGTTGGTGGGCATTTAGGCTGTTTCCACATTTTGGCGATTGTAAACTGACTTACGTTTTGAAGCTATGCATACAGATACAATAAAATCTCCACAGTTAGTTGACCACCACCCTACCTTGACCTAATTTTAATAGACTGGATATGCCCCACATGTACATACAGTACAGAGGCTCTCTGTCTGTTGACCAGTTTGTACAGTCTCTTGGGTGGTCAGCTCACAAAGGTTCTGTATCTAATTCTCTCTGGATAGTCAATTGAATATTTTATCCTGATAAAATATATTTCTTTATCTAGAGCTATCTCATTGCTTCCCATTTGATATTTTACATTTTATTTTTATATCATACTCTAAAGGGGTGGCAAACTGGTTTTCTATTCTGCCACAAATTAGAAGTATAAGAATTGTCTTGGGCTACGTAGTAAATACACAAATGCTAACAAAAACTGATAAGCAAAAACAAACCCCAAAAAGCTCCATGCATAGTTTTTGCTACATCGATCCCACAGATAAGCAAAACAGTCCTCAAATAATCAATATGCAACCGGCCGGCCCCAAGTTGGACTCCTGCATCTAAATGCTCATTTTTATCTTTTAACATGTGTGTACTAGTTTTCCACAATTTTCAGCTATTTTCTTATAGTTATAATTAATTATGTGTTATTAATAAGTTTAAATGAGATATTTATAATCCTCACCTAGATTGCTTAAGATTGATTTTTTCCTCACATTTTTTTATAGTTGTAAATCGTCTGTAATTATATCCAGAGGATTTTTTAAATGTTACACAGTCAATAGATTAGTTTAAACTCAGTTTCTACTTTTGTGGAATAGTACGCTTCTTTCTGTCAGTTAATCTTAGATGACTACAAGTCAAGACCAGTTATTTTTCTGAAATGTTAATTTAAACTTGAATCATAATTTCAATTTAGATACAGTTTCAAATAAATCATAGTTATAAGCTACATTGATTTATTTTCCTAGTTTCCTCCACTCACCTTTATTGTGTAGGCAGGCCAATCAAAATGTTTTTTTTTTTTCATACTTTTTCCATAGAACAGATTTATTTTATAGTTATCTTCTTTGTAACAGCCAATAATTCAAAAGTAATGCTTCCCACTATAGTCAAAGGTTTCCACAATTTACTACTGTAAATATATAAATGAAATGTTACTGCAATGCAAAGAAGGAGATTTTGCATTTGTAGAATTTTTAGAACACATTAAATACTAATAATTTTACATAGCTGCTATAGATAGGGAGATTGAGTATGGTTATAGATGCATTTTATAGACACACTTTGCCCTCTTTTTCTATAAAACTTAATCACTTTTATATTGTTTCCTTGAAGTTATGGATAAAAAAAAATTTAGATTCCATTGCCTTCACGTGGGAATTAGAGAAAGTATTTTCATATGAGAATGTCTGGGCTTAAAGTAAGATTTTGATACTTTTGAATTCTGTTCTTGAGCAATTCACTGACATTAAGGCTTGGCTCTTCACATATATAATATATAATAATTATTTTCCTTTTCATTATTTTTATGAGAAAGAATGCAAACATGCATACACAATAACTAGCAGAATACTTGAATAAAATATAGTTATTAGGTATAGAGGCAATCACATATTGGGGGGTGGGAGAATTTAAACAATGACAAATTTTGTGAAACAAATCCCTTAAACTTCAGAATTGAGCCTAGGGTTGAGAATATGATCGTATGATTGAATGCAGATGTATTTTTATTTCATATGCATGATTAAATATCAATTTATTCTTGCACCAGTCCCATCTGGAGTCCATTAATTCTTAATATTTACTTTGCCATTTTAAGAGTAGATACTTGGTAAGTATTCAGTTCAACTTAATATCTTTAGAACAATAAAAATAACCTTATAAATCAATATTGGTTTCTGTATAAAAATAAAGCACACACCCCCAAAATCTTTCCATTCATCTTAGAAGCTATTAAATGTACAGTGTGAATCTGTGCCCATAGTAAGTGTCACTTTTTGGTTCAGCGCCTGTAGCTCAGTGGCTAGGGCACCAGCCATATACCCCTGAGCTGGCGGGTTTAAACCCGGCCCAGGCCTGCCAAACAACAATGAGAATTACAACCACAAAACAACAACATAGCCAGGTGTGGGGGTGGGCACATGAGGTGAGGCTTAGGCAAGAGAATTGCTTAACCCTACCCAAGAGTGTGAAGTTGCTGTGAGCTGTGATGCTAAAGCACTCTACAGGGGGCAACATAGTGAGACTCTGTCTCAAAAAAAACAAAAAGTTACTTTTTATAAGTTCTTTGTCTGAAGAAATGAGGAAAAATCAACACAATGTCATGGTATTTTGTTTTCTGATGTGTAAGAATTGCTATATGAATATAATATATAGTATACATTTCATGTGAATACGCACATGGTATAAAAATCTAAGAAAATTAAAATAGACCTACAGATAATTTTCAGTACATAGTATCTTGCATTTAAAGAAGGGAATTTTCTTTTATTTTCAGGTTAACTCTGAATTTGACTTTTTCTTGAAATTTTAAAAATAAATCCCTCTTGAGTGTATAAAGTTTCCCAAAATAGCATATTTGTGAAATGTATAGAACACTTTTTCTAAGAGAGAACACATATAAGTAAATGAAAACATGTCAGGTTATGACAAAATAAGCCTCATGGATAACTAACTCCTATTAGGTAGGAGTTTAGGTCTCTAGATCTGTGAAAAATGACCTACTGAAAGTTGAAATAAAGAAGCAGACCTGGACTTGGCACTTGTTAGAATTGTATTCACTTGTGCTTATCAGTGATTCATTGAAAGTCTTGGTAAGATCATTGGACACTATCTTTATTCGGTGTGTGGACATCTTTTTTTTTTTTTTTTTTTCTTTGAGACAAAATCTTACTATGTGGCCCCTGGTAGAGTGCTGTGGCATTGCAGCTCACAGCAGCCTCAAACTCTTGGGCTCAAGTGATTCTCTTGCCTAACCCTCCCAAGTAGCTGGGACCACAGGCTCCTGCCACAATGCCTGGCTATTTTTTGTTGCAGTTGTCTTTGTTGTTTAGCTGGCCGGGGCCGCATTCAAACCCACCAGCCTCACTGTACGTTGCTGGCTCCGTAACCACTGTGCTACGGGTGCCCAGCCAGTGAGTTGACGTCTTATTGATAAAAAGACAGCAGCATTTTAAAACCCACATCATCCTTTTCACAAAGGATCTGAATGTTGACCCTGCTTCCTGGTTTCTACCTACGTGAAAGGGAAATTTTGGTAGGATTATGCAAGTTTACATTGAAAGAAGTCTGAGTATCTGGCTGAGAGAGTAAGTAGAATGTAGTTCCACATGGAAAGAAGTGGAGAAACACAAACTTAAGCTTCTTGTTCCTTCCCGTGGTCTGTGAAACTTGACAAAGGCATCCTTTTACATCCTGGAAGTATAAAAATACTAATTTTCTAGCTGTATTATTCCTGTCACTAGCAAACGCTGTTTCTGAAAATGAAATACATTTAAGACTATGTATTTTCCTTTCATATAAATATTAAAATGGGAATGAATATAGATATAATTACTCTTTCTACCAGATGTTCTCCATTTTTTGCATTTGTAAGCATGGAAACATGCTCTGTTATTCTTTATAGAATATATATATATATATTTATACCAAGCTAAGTCCTGTACTTTATATGCAAATCAGTAAGATTTTCTAATACAATACACACCTAATCCTTTGCTTAATCCTTGAAAGAACTTTGATTTTTCATCCTTTCTCATTAAAATCCATGAAAAAAAATATTTTTCAACAGCTTTCACTGTTAAAGCATTTGACTCTGAACATTATCTAGACATAAGGTATGAAAAACGGATATGTGAATATTCTAAGTATGTTTTGTGCTAAAATAACCATCTGATGATCTAAATATGGAAGATACATGGTATGCTTTGAAAGTTAAAATAAAAATGTAATCTCGGTCACAAAACAGATACTTTTTACAATATAAACTTCATTTTTACTGAAACATCCAAGGAGTCTAAGCCTAGTCATTTGAAAGTACTAGGTGCACAAAGTGTAAGGAATTATCGTAGCTTGCAATTATTAATATAAGAAGATTAAATGGTTCAGTTCCTTTTCTTCCTTTTTCATAAGCGAAGTTTATCTTCCTTCACAGAATTATCAGAGAACAGTACTGACAAACTTCAAATACAATTGCAACTGGGTTTTGGATTTCCAGTTTGAGTATTATTTTACAAAATTATGATGATAGCTGTCTTTGGCAAAAGTAGTATGAAAATTCAGGGACTAGTTGTAGGAAGACTTGACTAAAATTTAGATCAATATGCCATTGATCTGTTATTAAATATACACTTTTGAAGAAATTACAAAGCTCTTCACAATTTGGCAAGGTAAATAATTCTAGTTGACATAAGATGCTAAATTTTAATATTATTAAAGGTCTTTGTCAACTCCCTTATAAGGATAAATGTTCTTTCTTTCCACCTGGTCAACTGGTGTGTATTTGCTTATGTCTTTACATCACTGTTAGATTGATCTTCTTAAACAAATGCATTGATTATTTCATATTATTAGTCAAATACTTCAGTGAGTTCCCAAGAGCCTGTTGGAACAAATAAAAAAAAGATAAATTCATTTACATGACATTAAATACTTCCCACAATAGTCTCTCAGCGTCCAGGCTTTTTATCTACAGTATCTAAATTAGCCCTTTCTCCAGGGACGCTGAGAGAGTCTCCATTCCATAAACTTTCATCTCACCTTTGCAACACTGTTATTTTCTCATACAGTTCCATTCACTGAAACTGCCATTTTTTGGCCTTTATTTTAAAAAATATATTAATATCCAAACTTACAATCGTAAAGAATATATATGAATATGCATATATATGTGTGTGTGCATATATATATATATATATATAAATTCATATTATAACTAAGGTAACAATCTTGTCTGACTCCTTCACATTTTTCAATATTTATTCAAAGATGTAGGATGCACTAAATTATTGTCATTTGTTATTACAACTGAATTTTTAGTCATGTGTCTTACCAGCATATTTCCTCAGCCTATCTTAATAAATGTGAGAGAGAGTGTATATCTATAACACACATACACACATTTTCTGCAATAACTTTAATCACCAGTTTTAATGACTTTTCTCCATATGAATTCTTATTATCCATTTTTTATACAATCTCCTTGCTCTTCCAAGTTATGCATTTTATTCTACAGAATAAGTTTATTATGATGTTGTGAATGTAAAGATTTAATTAATCTGACATGTTTATGTGTGTCTGTGTGTGTAGATATGTGTGACATAAGAGCCAAACCTTTTCTTGAGATGGGTAACTGACTGAGGGAGGGACATTTTATTAAATAGATTAATCATTTTTCTTTACGTATTTGAGTTTTATTCCACCAAATTTTTAAAGCCACATATCTGACTAAATTAATAAAATTGACTTTATTCAAATTTTATATTATTTGGTTATTTAAGCAGTGATGCTTTCTCTCTCCAGTTATGCGTAACAATTTATTTTTCACTACTTTCCTACATATTTTAAAATGTAATTTGACCACTCAAAGTCACCTGAATTTGTCTCCATGTCTCAATCTGGCCTATGATGAATTTTTTAAAATAACCTTTAAATAAAGTGACTGATGCTTTATTTATTTGTCTCCCTGATCATTCTTGCCAATTTGTTTATAAAACTTTGAGCTGTTTTTCTTATCTCTCATCTTCTGAGAAACTTTTTCTAAGTATTTATCATGTGTAAACACTTTCGTAAGATAACCATAAGTCTTTCACAGAAGAGACCATTCCTTCTTTCCTTGGCGAATCTCTTGGCCCTGGGACCATACACCTTTTCTGCCCCACTGTTATCTGTTTAACTGTCTCAGGGGTGAGCTCCTTTCCATAATGTGCTCCACAGACAATCCCACGTTGTATTTTAGGACTTTATACCATCGGTTAACCACTTTTCACCTTCATCTTCAACTTCCTTTACTTTTTCATTCTATGTTTATGTTAAAATTTCTCTAATTTTAAAATAATAAAGAAGAAATTCCATTTAAATTTTTAGTCATCATCTAACTCTCATTTTATTTTTTTCACTCTCCTGAGAGTCATCAATCACCAGGAGTGAGAAATCTGCATTTACTGTCTTCCTATGTCAGTTTATTTTTCAGCTATTAATGTGACAATTTTTTTCCTATACTCCACGTTTTTATTGACGTTAAAATATCCCTTTTTACTAATTAATAAACTCTGTGAGATTAAAGGGTACTACTTATTTTAGTACTTTCTTACTCCAGATATCTATTAATAGAACAGTGAATACTGCATAGAATGATAAGTAAATATATAGTGAAAGAATACATTAATTAAAACTTTAATTACCATTTTAGAATTCACATTTTATACAATTGTTTTATTGTCACACCATTGCATACTTTTTTCTTTTCATTTTTTTATTTTTTAAAAATATTCTTTCTGTTGGGGGCCCAAGTACAGTTTTGTAAGATGGATCTGTTGAATAACAGTGAAATCTGGGCTTTTTGTGTGACCATCCCCCAATAGTATACATTGTACTCATGAGAAAATTTCTCATCACTCATCCTCCCATATTCTTACTTTACTGAGTCTCCAGTGTCCATATTTTTACGCTCTGGGTCCATGTTTTCATCCTTTTTAATTTATACTTACAAGTGATAACATGTGGTATTTGACTTTCTGTTTTTGAGATATTTCATTTAAGAAAGTAGCTTCCAGTTCCATCCATGCTGCTGCAAAAGACATTGTTTTGTATAGCCTGATTAGTATTCCAAATTCTATTACACACACACACATAATATTTATTTACCCAATCATCTGTTGATGGACACTTAATTTTTTTCTGTATCTCTGCTATTGTGAAAAGTTCTGTGATAAGCATGTGAGTGCTGGTTTCTTTCTGATGGAATTATTTCAATTTCTTTAAGTAAGGAGCAGTGAGACTGGTGAATTGAATGGTAGTTCTATTTTTAGTTTTTTAAGAATTCCACATAATTTTTTCTATGGAAGTTTTACTAATTTATACTCCAATTAATATTGTATAAGCATTCCCTTTTCTCGACATCCTTACAAAGTCATCCTGACTTGTGTAAAATGGTATTGTGGTTTTAAGTTTTATTTCTCAGATGATTAGTGATATTGAACATTTTTACACGTTTAGTGGCCATTTATGAGTTTTCTTTGTGTATATATATACAAAGTTGTGCAATCATTTCACCAATTTTAGAATATTTTCAGCAGTCCCAAGAGAAACCCATATCCCTTTGCAGTTACCCGGTTTGCCCACCTCTCTCTCTCTCCTGGTAACCACTAATATACTTTCTGTCTTTACAGACTTGTATATTCTTGCTTTATGCCTATGTGACTTCATGACATCTGCAATTTTCACCATATCTACTATTTGAGTTTGACCTGTGCCTCTCTTCTTTCAACATTTTCCCTTGATTTATCCAATATGTGCATTAAAAATACCAATCTAGAACTTGAATGGAAATAATTTGCAATAGACAGCCTTTGATAAATCACTAACGGCTGACCAGAAAATCCAGTTGTAAACAGTTCTCAAGTAAAAACAGGATAACATGGATAAAGAAAACAAGATACGTGTCTCTACACATAGCTCCTACTATAGTTTGATCTCACTTGTTAATATGCCCATTTCTTACCACTTGAGTACACCTGCATTCCAATGAATGGGCACCAATTTTCCTCATCAGTTACTGGTCATGGAATCTTAAAAAATAAGGATGACTAAATTCAGGTCCATTCCTGCCTTCAGGTTTTCAGTTCCAATTATGTTCCCACCAGGTTCAAAGGAGATTTAATCAAGAAATTTAAATAACTTAGAGTAGCCAGAAGGAGATTTACTGAAGAAATGCTCTTTCATATTTTATTAATTCGATCACTTAAAATTAGTAGCTCCAATATTTCCACTACAATTAAAAAATCTAGTTATTAGCCTGAAAAAAATACCCTTTGAAATAAGTTGATTTGTAAAATATGGTGAATGCCCTTAAATTAGCAAAATGAGAAGAAAAAAAATTATTTATTACATTAAATTTTATCCATTTGACTTGCACAGTGGCCTAAGAAGTAGTAGAAGTACAAAATGTTAACTGATTAGAAAACACATTTGATATAACCCGGCTGAGATGGTGGCAGACTGCATGAAGTCACTAGTGGCTTACCTTTAATAAAAATTAGAACCTGAAACACATTTTCCTTTTTTACTGTTAGAACTACAGATTACTTATACAAAATTATTAAAATGAAAATAAGTAAGTGGGTCCCTTCCTTGGGAAACATAGAGTACATGTATTTTTTTTTTTTTCTATGAATGAAGGTCGGTAGTTTTAATCAGTTCAACTCTCTAACTTATCAAGGAGTCTGACTGCAAATGATAAAAACCCTTGCTCTGTTTGAGACATCTTGCCTTATATAATATATTGGTATTTTATTCCCTTAATCTCTAAAATTCTAAAAATGAAAATTTGCCAAATGTCTCACAGTAAATCCATGATTAATTTCTACAATTTTTTTATTAAAGATCCAATTAATATTCAAACATGTCTTTTCCACATATTGATTTAGTATAATAATATGTTTTCAAACTTTTTCTTTTGTCATAGACAATATTTTTTATTTAATCACATTTATGTGGAGGATATTTCCTTACCTCTATTTTCTGTTTTGTTATGTTTTCCCAGATAGAATCTGAATGACTGTTTTATCAAGAAAAAAATAAATTAAGACTGTTCACCTGGGGTAAAGTCACATAAAAGAATGAACTCTTCCTGTAATTGGAATAGTGTGAGGACCTTAACGTGACAAAGGTCAGGTTTTTTCTTTGTTGAATGAGACCACCTATACTTACTGACAACAGGCGTTATACTCTTTACAAGATGAAAGCTACAAAATTGAAAAATAAGCCATAAAGTCTTTCTGTTCATCAGCTGGAAAAAGCCATAGTCTTAGGTATATGTCATCTATCATTGACTTGTCTGAAACCTTTGATTTACACCTTCCAAAAGTAATAATCACATCTTCAAAAGGATTAGTCTATAAGCCTCTTTGCCTTATATGTACTACATTAAAAATCACAAATCTCTGACTTTTCTTTCACTTAACCCATCTTTCTGATAGAGTACACCCTATGTGGTATACTTTCCATCAATAATTTACAGTACTGAATATTCTCTCCAAATTAGGGCATGTTACTGCTATTTGAAAAACTAGAATATATGTGTACCAAAAGTCATCATTGTTATTTTTAAGATGCTTTCTTGTCAGAATGTATATCCACTTACATAATAACATTTTTGTGTTTTTCAAGGACTACATTTTCATATAAAATGGAGGAAGGAAATATTTGACTGTAACTCCTCCAAATAATTTGTTTTTTCTCAATTGTTTACATATTATAGAAAAGAAACAAAAATAAAATATGATTTAATTATGCAAGCATAAATTAGATTGACTCAACTTCACTACATTATTTCAGTAAAGCAAATCTAAAGCCTTTTAACAAGACCAAAGTTACTTTAGTTTCTCAGTTAGATTAAATACCAAACTATTGATGATGTGGGAAAAATGTGCATTCACTGTTACTGGAATTTCCTTATTTAAATAAATAGCAGCTTAATAAATTAAAGCTCTAACTCTCTACATGGTTTCCTTTCTAACATACAACAGAAATTCTCTGGAAAATCCTTCTGAAAAGAAGAAAATCAAACCAAAATCTATCTAAATGCATTCTCCTTGCACTTTAGCACATAATATTTTACCAGAAAGTAGGTTTAATAGGTAACATTTATAAATATAAGAGTTTGTACTATATAGTTTTTCTATTTCTTTATAATTAATTTCTGCTGAAATATAATAGAAAATTAACAAGGTATATTCATTCTTTTCAGATTTTATTTTATTTTATTTTATTTTTTTCTGGTTAAACCCTTTTATTTTATTTTTTTATTTTTACATATACATGTGTTTATTAGGTTTTCACTTTTTGCCTTCACAGAATTAAAAAGGCTTAATATTTAATAACAATAACAGTGTTTAAGATAAGGACTAGAAACAAAAACCTCAAAAAGAATGAAAGAA
>CAUYRH010116525.1:0-11577 GCA_963574655.1 Perodicticus potto
GTGCAAGCTCTCCTGCTTTTGTTCCCTCAGCTGTGGTTGCTGTTCGGTGCCTCAAGAGACCTTCTTTCCAGCCAGGCCTCCTCTCGGCTCATTCCCCTCTCACCACTCCCGAGCCGGAAAATCAGCACAGATCAGCAACAGTCTGTGCCCCGTCCACACCCCTCAAGAAAATCTCCAAGAATCTGGACTCGGAGGGCGGGGGACAGGCCTCCAGACCTCGGGGTGAGAGTGGAGGGGAATACCAGGAACTCCAATTTGCAGGTAGAGAGTATATACAGTTTTATGCCTGGCGGGAGAGTGCTGCGGCACCCTAGTAGGGGAAGGAGGTCTGGTTTTTAGAAGGTCTCTCCCGTGGGGTAGAGTGGGAGGACATCTGAACTCTGCTCGCTTGTTTGTATGGAGGTATGGAGTATACTGCGAGCCGCTCTCATGGGGCCCGTCCACTTGGTGATGTACTCTGTACCTTTTTGATTGTGTCCTTGGGGTCTCGCCCCAGCAGGGTTGATGTGCATTCTTTGACCTTTTCTTTTGGCTCAGATCCAAACCATCGGCTTTCTTGCTGAGTTTCTGTCCTTTAACCTTCCTTCTGGACGGGAACCTCTGCGGAAAGCTGGCTACAGATCGCCATCTTGGCTCCAGGACCAATGCCCGGCTATTTTTATTGTTGTTGTTGTTATTGTTGTTTGGCAGGCCTGGGCTGGGTTTGAACCCACCAGCCCTGTGCCACTAACCACTGTGCTAGGGGCACCAAGTCTTGTTTTGTTGGGTTTTTTTGGGTTTTTTTGTAGAGACAGAGTGTTACAGTTTATTGCCCTTGGTAGAGTGCTGTGGCGTCACACAGCCCACAGCAACCTCAAACTCCTGGGCTTAGGCGATTCTCTTCAGCCTCCCAAGTAGCTGGGACTACAGGCGCCTGCCAAAACACCCAGCTATTTTTTTGTTGCAGTTTTGCTAGGGCCAAATTTGAACCCGCCACCCTTTGTATGTGGGGCTGGCACCCTATCCACTGAGTCACAGGCGCCACCCCTTTGTTTTGGTTTTTAAAGTATAAAATTAGCTATTGATTTGAGATCTATCCTTTTTTTTTTAGAGACAGTCTTAGTTTGTTGCCCTCGGTAGAGTGCTGTGGCGTCACAGCTTACAAAAACCTCCAGCTCCTGGGACCAGGTGATTCTCTTGCCTCAGCCTCCTGAGTAGCTGGCATTATAGGCACCTGCCACAATGCCTTGCAAGATCTATCCTTTCTTATGTAGGCATTCACTGCTATAAATTTTCCTCTGAGCACTGTTTTTACTCTATCCCATACATTTTGATATGTTGGTCAGAGAAAATACTGTGTATGATTTCAATCTTTTTAAATTTATCGAGACTTCTGTGGTCTAATATATGGCTTAACTCAGATAACGTTCCATGTGGAATTGAGAAGAATGTGTAGTCTTCTCTTCATATGGAATGTTCTATATATGTTTGCTAAGTCAAGTAGTCTAATTTTATCTATTATTAATTTTACTTCATTTATTTTGGGACACTGTTAGGTGTATGTTTACGACTATTATATATTCTTGGTAGGGTTATAAATTGCTGTTCCTTGTATCTTATAATAATACAATTTTGGGCAGCGCCTGTGGCTCAGTGAGTAGGGCGCCAGACCCATATGCCAGAGGTGGCGGGTTCAAACCCAGCCCCAGGCCAAAAACTGCAAAATAAATAAAATTAAATTAAAAAAAAACATAATAATACAATTTTTTACTTAATATTTTATCTGATAGTAGTAGAATAACTTTAGCTCTCTTTTGTTTACTATTTGCATGCAGCATTTTTTCCATCCTTTCTCTTTAAACTTATTTGTGTCTTAGAATTAAAGTAAGTCTCTTCTAGATGGTGTATAGTTAGATCATGTTTTTAAATCCATTCTGCGAATATCTACCTTTTGAAATTAAGTGGTTTAGTCCTTTTATTTATTTATTTTTGTAGAGACAGAGTCTCACTTTATCGCCCTCAGTAGAGTGCTATGGCGTCACACAGCTCACAGCAACCTCCAACTCCTGGGCTCAGGCGATTCTCTTGCCTCAGCCTCCCGAGTAGCTGAGACTACAGGCGCCCGCCACAACGCCTGGCTAGTTTTTTGTTTTGCAGTTCAGCCGAGGCCAGGTTTGAACCCACCACCTGCGGTATATGGGGTCGGTGCCCTACTTGATGAGCCACAGGCACCACCCCTATTATTTATTTTTGTTTGTTTGTTTTTGTAGAGATGGGGATTTACTGTGTTGCCTAGGCTGGTCTCGAACTCCTGACCTAAAGGGATCCTCCTGCCTTGGACCTCCCAAAGTGCTAGGATTACCTGGCCAGTTTAATTTTTTTTACTTTTAAAATAATAATTACTGGTGAAGAAGGACTTTTGCCTTTTTGAGGTTTATTTTTTATGTATCTTATGTCTTCTTCATTCCTCAGTTCCTTTATTATCACCTCATGGGTTTTATGGCCTGATGTACATAGTACATGAAATAATAGAAACTGCATTTGTGCTTGTACATTTGTTCTTAGGTTGAATTTATAGCTTTATAACCTTTAACATCTAGTAGAGATAAGCTTATGTGACTAGTAAACGCAGAGAGAATGAAAATTGTGTGTCTGCATTATATTTAATGCTGACAGCTCTGAAGGCATTTAGCAATTTATTTTCCTTTTTTAACTAAACCAACAATATGCTTATTTACCAAAGATTATGAACTTGAAAAGCATTTGGGGGGGTTAGGTTTTTTACATTTTCTGAGAGAATACTTAATTTATATAAGTGTTATTTTTCTTTAAGCCAATTTAATAGAGCGTGTTTGCATACTAATTCTGGCAATACTATCCAGAGGTAGAAAAACATATTTACATAGACATAAACATACACATGCAAACAGATTTTGCAGCTTTTGTTTTAAAATTTTACCCATGTGTCAAGTATAATAATATAAAATCACTAGTTTGTAAAAGAATAGCTAAGTTTAATTTATGTTCCTGTCAGATGGAAAAAGTTAAGGGTACGCACTCAGATGGCTAAGGTTTTTCACCAATATTTGTTTTGTTAGATTTTTGAGACAGAGTCTCACTTTGTCACCCTCAGTAGAGTATGGTGGCGTCACAGCTCACAGCAACCTAAAACTCTTAGGCTTAAGCATTCTCTTGCCTCAGCCTGCCAAGTAGCTGGGACTACAGGTACCCACCACAATGCCCGGCTGTTTTTTTAGAGACAAGGTCTCACTCTGACTCAAGCTGGTCTCAAACTCATCAGCTCAGGCAGTCTACCTGGCTCGACTTCCCAGAATGCTAGGATTACAGGCATGAGCAACAGTGGCCAGTGAATATTTGTGAAAAAGATTTAAGATTTTTCATCTGCTCAGTTCCCAAATAGCTTTTTTTTTTCGCCCTCTGGGCAGAGTCATCTCCCTGACATTTGGTTTTTTGTTGGTTTTTTTTTGGGGGGGCCGTTTGTTTTTTTGAGACAGAGTCTCACTTTGTCAACCTTGGTAGAGTACAGTGGCGTCACAGCTCAGAGCAACCTCAAACTCTTGGGCTTAAGTGATTCTGTTAAGCCTCCCGAGTAGCAGGGACTACAGGCGCCTGCCACAACACCCAGCTATTTTCTTCTAGAGAGGGGTTCTTTCTCTTGCTCAGGCTGGTCTGGAACTCCTGAGCTCAGGCAGTCTACCTGCTTCAGCCTCCCCGAGTTCTAGGATTACAGGTGTAAACAACCTCACCCAGCCACAGATTTGTATCTTTTTCCCTTCTTTCCTTTTTTTTTTTTTTTTTTTTTTTTTTTGAGACAGAGCCTCAAGCTGTAACCCTGGATAGAGTGCTGTGGCATCACAGCTCACAGCAACCTCCTGCCTCCGCCTCCCAAAGTAGCTGGGACTACAGGCGCCCGGCCACAACACCTGGCCATTTTTTTGGTTGCAGCCATCGTTGTTTGGCAGGCCCGGGCTGGATTCGAATCCGCCAGCTCAGGTGTACGTGGCTGGCGCCTTAGCTGGTTGAGCCACAGGCGCCAAGCCCTTTCCTTTTTCTTATTTTTGAGGCAGAGTCTATGTCGCCCTTGGTAGAGTGCTGTGTGCTGTGGTGTCACAGCTCACAGCAACCTTTAACTCTTGGGCTTAAGCCATTCTCTTGCCTCAGCTTCCCAAGTAGCTAGAACTACAGTCACCTGCCACAATGCTTGGCTATGTTTTGGTTGTAGTTATCATTGTTGTTTGGCAGGCCCGGGCTAGGTTCGAACTGCCAGCTCGGGTATATGTGGCTGGCGCAGAGGCCACTGAGCTACAGGCCCCAAGCCACAGATTTGTATCTTAAAAGAGATAACCCTAGGGCTCTAGAGAAGACAGGGTAGAAATTTACATCTCAAGGCACAAAGGAAGGATGACAGTTATCTTCTAGAAAGAATCTTGTAGTGTATTTGCCTATTATTGCAGGACAGTCTTCCCCACCACCACCACCACCCCCACCCCCGGTAGAGACAAGAGTCTCACTTTATCGCCTTTGGTGGAGTGCCATGGGGTCGCACAGCTCACAGCAACCTCCAACTCCGGGGCTTAGGTGATTCTCTTGCCTCAGCCTCCCGAGTAGCTGGGACTACAGGCGCCCGCCACAACACCCGTCTATTTTTCTGTTTTTGCAGTTCGGCCGAGGCCGGGTTTGAACCCGCCACCTTCGATATATGGGGCTGGCGCCCTACTCGATGAGCCACAGACGCTGCCCTTATGGAGATCCATGGACTAAATTTTTAGGTGAATGACTAAAGACATCTAGGGGCTGTCTGAATGCCTCCAAAGCCCATCTGAGTGGATAAAATATCCAGTTAATTTCCAATTAGCCTTGTTTTCTCAACCTCAGGTTTCTAGGGTTCTTGGGTCTCTTAAGATTAGGGGACCTAAAGTTCAAGTGAGGGGCTGCAATGGGTAGGAAAATGGTCTGGCTGAGGTGGACAGAGGGATTGAGGAGGGTAAGGGTTTGGAAGGGAACAAGAAGTTCAAAGGAACTGAATTAGTTGAAGATCAAAGAGGAAGAAGGTTTGAAAGCAGTTTGGGGAGAACTTTAGTTTTCCGAAGAAGCCAGTGAAGTTTCAAATTATTAAATAAGCAAAATCATGTCAAGAAGGAGGTAGACGCAGTTGGCAGACCATATAACCTTCAGGAGTTCAAAGAAGAAGTTTCAGCTGACTGAGGTTCTTCTGGGAAGAGCAGAATCAAAAAGAACAAAAAATATTCCTAGATACAGCCCTCCCAAGATCCAGAGTCACTCCTAAAGATAACCGAAAGAAAGACTGAGAGAGTCTCCCAGAGAGCTCACAATAGTTTATAGGATCTTAGCCCCAAATAGGGGGGCAACCTATATTTCTAGGCCACATTTTGGGAGGCCCACAACCTTTCAATTGGCCTGCCCGCAAGCAGAGGCCTGATAACATGCATGTCCTGACAGAAAACCAAGTTATGGTCTCAGGACACAAGATGAGACAAAACACCTGTTTCTGAGAGGGAGAGGATCAATTCAAATGGGTTGTCCCCAAGCCAGAGTCACAAAGGAAAGAATTCATTTTTATAAATGTCTTTTTTTTTTCCTTCTAATCTGAAGTGGAAAGGAAGGGACATGGAGAAATTTTTGCCTTTCTCTCCTGACTAGGCACTATAGGCAGATCCAGGAAATCTGACTTTGATAATCATTCTTACCCTTGGGCAGTTGCTGTCAGTCTTCCCAGGATCCCATTGGTAGGTTCCAGAGTGAGCAGGGTACCCCAGACATCCTATCCTCATCCCCAGAAACTCTAGGGGAGAAAAATACAATTTTCTCTCTACTCTTCATAGTTGTTAGTTGGAATAGATCCTATAACAAAAGATATACCAACTAGAGAAAAACAGTTGAATCGCACGTAGGACAGTCCCCCCTCATCCATGGGGAATATGTTCCAAAATGCCCAGTGGATGTTTGAAACCTCGGATAGTACAGAACCCCATATATATTCTGTTTTTTCTTATACATACATTACTATATATATATATTTTTAAGACAGAGTTTCGAGCTGTCACCCTGGGTAGAGTGCTGTTGCGTCACAGCTCACAGCAACCACACAGTCTTGGGCTTAAGCAAATCTCTTGCCTCAGCCTCCCAACTAGCTGGGACTGCAGGCACCTACCCCAACACCTGGCTATTTTTAGAGATGGGGTCTTGCTCTGGCTCAGGCTGGTCTCTAATGAGTACAGGCAATCCACTCAGCCTATGGCATGCAATTTAAAACTTCAGAATTGTTTGCCTCTGAAATTCTCTGTTTACTATTTTGGGATCACAGTTGACCATGGATAACAGAAACTGAAGAAGCCAAAACTACAGGTAAGAGGGGACTGTTGTATATCTCATATATACCCAGAGAAAGATAGTAAATCTCCCCTTCTTTTGTGTTTAATTGATTTCTTATAGTGTACTGTTTTGATTCCCTTCTCATTTCTATGTTATCTTTTAGTTTTTTCTTAGTGGTTATGATTGACACCTTAAATTTATACTAGTGTGAATTAATAATAATTTCAATAGAATTTACAAAAACTACTTTTATACAGCCCCTCCCCTTCTCCTTCATGTAGTTATTTTCATAAACTCCATCTTTTTACATTGTGTGCCCATTAAAAGATATGACATTTTTCTCATGTTTCAGAAATACCCAATGAGGCATTCTTAAGTTGAGAGTAATATAAATATCAGAGTGAGTTGTTTTTAGGGATTCAGTTGTTTTGTGTCAATAATCAACAACTACAGGCCCACAAGATAGAAAAACACAAATTTGAGAAGGTGATGGTGGGGGTGGGAGGGCTTAGTAAGTTCCCATCTATCAGGTACAATGTAGGGGTATATGGCACACTTCCTGGAAAAAGGACTCTACTACAACTTAGACTTTGGATGTGACCTTACGAACACAAATAACGTAACCTAGTCATTACGTATCCTCATATTTACCTGAAATAAAAAAGAAAAAACAACCTGTGTGTAAACATGTATTCTTGTTCATTACTGCATGTAAGAAGTAATTTTTTAAAACATTTGTCAGACAATAGGAACATTCTAAGTTGCAAAGACATCTATTCCTTTAGTTGATTTGTTTAAATCACTGATATGTAGATACCTTGTGAAGCCATTTCCAAAAGTTGTCATAATTTTTTCCTTAAGAAATAGGGTTTCTGGGTAGGCTCAGTGGCTCATGCCTGTAATCCTTGCACTCTGGGAGGCCAAGGCCACTGGGTTGCTTGAGCTCAGGAGTTCGAGACCAGCCTGAGCAAGAATGAGACTCCCATCTCTACTAAAGATGAAAAACTAAGGCAAGAGGATAACTTGAGCCCAAGAGTTTGAGATTGCTGTGACGTATGATGCCATGGAACTCTCCCAAGGGCTACAAAGTGAGACTCTTAAAAAAAGAAATAGGGTTTCACTCTGTTCCCTAGGCTAAAGTGCAGTGGTATGATGATCACAGCTCATTGCAACCTTGAACTCCTGGGCTCAAGCAATTCTCCTGCCTCAGCCTTCTCAGTAGCTGAGGCTCAGAATACAGATGTGTCCCACCAGGCCTAACTTAGCTATAAGATTCTTTTATTTTTCCCCAAGACAGAGTCTCACTCTGTCACACTGTGTATAGTGGCTTGGCATCAGAGCTTAAAGCAACCTCAAACTCCTGCGTTTGAGCGGATCCTCTTGCCTCAGATTCCCACGTAGCTGGGCTTATAGGTACCCACCACAATGCCTGGCTAATTTCTCTATTTTTAGTAGAGATGGGTTCTCACTCTTGCTTAGGCTGGTCTCGAACTCCTGAGCTCGGATGATCCACTTGCCTCGACCTCCCAGAGTGCTAGAATTACAGGCTTGAGGCTCGGTGCCTGTGGCTCAATGGGCTAAGGCGCCAGCCACGTACACCTGAGCCGGCAGGTTCGAATCCAGCCCGGGCCGCCAAACAACAATGACGGCTGCAACCAAAAATGGCCGGACATTGTGGTGGGCACCTGTAGTCCCAGCTACTTGGGAGGCGGAGGCAGGAGACTCGCTTGAGCCCAGGAATTGGGCTGTGAGCTGTGATGCCACAGCACTCTACCCAGGGTGACAGCTTGAGGCTCTGTCTCAAAAAAAAAAAAAAAGCATTACAGGCTTGGTCCACTGTACCTAGCTAAAATTCTGAAAAAGAGAAGTATAGAATTGGCTGGTTTTAAAGAAAGACAACACAATTGCAAAGCAAAGGCAAATTTTCTTAGAATCAACCCTACGTAAATGAGACATATCCAAAATACAAGCCACGATTCAGGCTATAAAATAGTCATCTTTTTTTTTGGGGGGGGGGGACAGAGCCTCAAGCTGTCGCCCTGGGTAGAGTGACGTGGCATCACAGCAACCTCCAATTCCTGGGCTCAAGCAAGTCTCCTACCTCCTCCTCCTCCCAAGTAGCTGGGACCACAGGTGCCCGCCACAACGCCCAGCCATTTTTTGGTTGCAGCCGTCATTGTTGTTTGGCGGGCCCAGGCTGGATTTGAACCTGCCAGCTCAGGTGTACGTGGCTGGCGTCTTAGACCGTTGAGCCACAGGTGCCGAGACTTTTTTTTTTTTTTTTTTTTTGAGACAGAGTCTCACTATGTCGCCCTCAGTAGAGTGTTGTGGCATCACAGCTCACAGCATCCTCAAACTCCTGGACTCAAGCGATTCTCTTTCCTCAGCCTCAGCCTCCCAAGTAGCTGGAACTACAGGCATTCGGCTTTTTTGGTTGTAGTTTGCATTGTTGTTTGGCAGGCTCGTCCTGGGTAGAGTGCTGTGGCGTCATAGCATAACCTCAAACTCCTCTTGGGCTCACGCGATTCTTTCTTCTCAGCCTCCTGAGTAGCTGGTAGTACTTGCTTTTTAAAAAAGTGCTAACTCTATAACAGTTACGTAACATCTCCAGTTCGAAAAACATAATCACTGAAGAGTGTTTTGGTCTTATAAAATGCTGATTTTCTACAACTTTAATTGGCTAGATTGAGTCATACTGAGTTATGCTGTTCTAAGTGCTACTAGGGCATCAGATCTGCCAACCAGTACACATTTCTGAGATGCTCCTGAGGCCTGGTTCTGTGCTGAGTAAGGCACTTGGAAGCTGGGTCTAGGCTAGAGGAGATACTCAAGAACAGATCACTGAGGTACCATTTATTAAGTACCTTGCCTTGGAGTTTGGAAGCTTTGTCTCTGACTGGTTCTGTGACCAAGGGCAAATGAACTGACTACTCAGAACCTTAATTTAACATCCCAAAGGATGCTAATGATGTTACAGTGGTGTTTACCTCAAGGCAGGCAGTAAAGATTAAAAGAGATAATTCATGTAAAGGGTTGAACAAAGTATTAGCTGATGTTAATGAGAAATGTAGTTGATGAGAAATGTAACAAACACCACCTGAGTTTTGGGGGAAAATCTGATTTTGTCTGGATCAAACTGAATGTGTCCATTCTAGATTTCCTCATCACATAAATATACATAGTTCTAATGTCTCAACCTATTCTGCCTTCAAGGACTGATGCTTATTCAGAAAGGGAAGTTATGATTCATTCATTCAACAAATTAATCAAGTACCTGCTGATTGCATACCTCAATGGGGAATGTAAAGAAGCAGTACACTTTAAATAAACTCAGAGAGAGACCTTGTTTGTGTGTGGGGGGTTTAACATTCCTTGAGCACTTAATTGTGTGCCAGCCCTTTACTGTTTTATCTCTTTATTACTGTCTTGTGAAAAAGGTAATAGCCCCATTTTCACAGATGAGTGAAACAAAGTCTCAGAAAATAACTTGTCTGAAGTCACAGAGTAAGTGGCAGAGCTGAGATTTGAACTCAGAGCCATCAGATTCCTCTGTGTCATGCTACTTTTTAAGGACAAGAGTCTATACAAAGTTTAGAAACATTTTAAGACAATGATATAAGGGAGAACAAAAGGCAATCTCTTGGATGACCCTTAAAAGTTTGTGCCAGTGGTAGTCCATATCCCATCTCACCTTTTTTTTTTTTTCTTTGAGACAGAGCCTCAAGCTGTTGCCCTGGGTAGAGTGCTGTGGCATCACAACTCACAGCAACCTCCAACTCCTGGGCTCAAGCAATTCTCCTGTGTCTGCCTCCCAAGTAGCTGGGACTACAGGTGCCCGCCACAATGCCTGGCTGGTTTTTGGTTGCAGCCCTTATTGTTGTTTGGCAGGCTTGGGCTGGATTCGAACCCACCAGCTTAGGTATATGTGGCTGGCGCCTTAGCTGCTTGAGCCACAGGAGCTGAGTCCTTTTTTTTTTTTAAATGAAACCTGGTAATCTTTAAGAAAAGTCATTGTTGGGCGGCGCCTATGGCTCATCGAGTAGAGCCCTGGCCCCATATACCGAAGGTGGCGGGTTCAAACCCAGCCTTGGCGGAACTACAGAACAGAAAAATAGCCTGAAGTTGTGGCGGGCGTCTGTAGTCCCAGCTACTCGGGAGGCTGAGGCAATAGAATCGCCTAAGCCCAGGAGTTGGAGGTTGCTGTGAGCTGTGTGACGCCACGAGGTCGATAAAGTGAGACTCTGTCTCTACAAAAAAAAAAAAAAGTCATTGTTGCTTAAAATCCAACAAATGAACAAAACACCCATTGGATTCAGAAATAGCAGAAGAAAATGTAAAAAGGTAGAAACAGCTGACTCTAGAATCCCTACTCAAATATGTATTATAGTTGGAAACTGCTGTATCTCTAGGGCCCAGCACAATGTGTGGAACATAATGAATCTTAATAGCTAATTAGTCAGTGAATTGCTGAATTTAAAGTATCTTCCCAGGCTGCCAAAATTACATGGTATTTCTCATTTGACTTAGCAATATATTCTCTTTTGAAAACATACATGTCATTGTCAAGGGTGTGGTGAAACAAACAGTCTGTGTCTTGCTCATGGGAATGTAAATTGGCAAATTGTGTCTGGAAGGTGTTTGGCACTATCAGAGTTATAAATATAGATACACTTTGGTTCTGCAGTTCTACTTCTAGGATTTATCCTAAAGATGTATCTAGTACCTTTGGTCTCCAAGGTAGGGAACAGGTCACCTGGTCTCAGGGTTAGAAGAGAGACATTTCAATCTATATCCTTTTATACCTTTTGAATTTGAGCCATGTAAATGTTTTACTTATTAAAAATAAAAGTCAATAAAATTTAAAAATGCTCAAATTTCTGAGACACTCATTACTCTATGGATCAATTATACCTAATCAAATTGCTTTTTTTTTTTTTTTTTTTGTCCTCCACTGAAGGTATGGGACCTTTAATGTTTTTCCTTATTTTTTTTTCTGAATATTAACAGAGTACCCAACCTGGGGAATAATAGTGAAATCCTGTCTCTTTAAAAAAAAATTTTTTTTTTTTTTTTTGAGACAAGAGCCTCAAGCTGTCACCCTGGAGAGAGTGCCATGGCATCATCACAGCTCACAGCAACCTCCAATTCCTGGGCTCAAGCGAGTCTCCTGCCTCTGCCTCCCAAGTAGCTGGGACTACAGGCACCCGCCACAACGCCCGGCCATTTTTTGGTTGCAGCTGTCAT
>CAUYRH010116526.1:0-13226 GCA_963574655.1 Perodicticus potto
ACCGGTGGTACATATTTGAAGGGTTAGGAGAAAACTTCTAAATACGGATCAAAATTGTTCTCACAAAGTAATGAGAAAGTCTCTTGAATGCTATCACAATCAGGTTGATGAAAATATCTCTGATTGTATCTGAAGCCCGTAAACTGTACCCCATGACTGAATTATTGTACACAGATATGATTTAATAAAAAAAAAAAAAAGAATAAAATACATAAAATTAAAAAAAAAAAAAATTGACACATATATCATCAATGTCACAGAATAGAGAACCCAGAAATAAAGCCACACACCTACAACCGAATGATCTTTCACAAAGCAGACAAAAACATACACTGGGGAAAAGGCATCTTTTTCAATAAATTATACTGGAAAAACAATTGGCACACGCAGAAGAATGACATCGGATCTTTATCTCTCAACATATACAAAAACTTACTCAAAAAATAGATTAAAACCTTAAATATATGTCCTGAAACTATGCAAAGTCAGAAAGAAAACCTAAGAAAAAGTCTGCTGGACATTGGCCTAGGCGAAAAATTTATGACTAAACCCCAAAGACAAGTGCAACTAAAAATAAGTAAATAAATAAATTAGGCTTAAACTAAAAAGCTGATGCATCGTAAAATAAATAACCAACATACTGCAATAATAAATAGACAACCTACAGAACTGGAGAAATTATTGACAGACTAGGTATCCAATATAGAGTTAATATCCAGAATCTACAAGAAACTTCAATAACTGAATGAGAGAAAAGCAACGCCATTTACAAAGTGGGCAATGCACAGGCATTTTTTAAAAAGAAGACACACAGATCTCCAAAACACATGAAAAAATATTCAACATTGCTAATTATAGAGAAATACAATAAAAACCATGATGAGATACTATTTTATTCCAGTTAGAAAGGTAGGAGAGACGGGGAGAAGGGGACGGGTAAAAACCCACCCAGTGAGTACTTTGCATGGATATGTTACATACTTTCTGAGATAAGAACACACCTACAATTCTGATTTTATCCACACAAAGCAAACCATGTAACTAAATTGTATGTACCCCCCTTAAAAATCTGAAAAAGTACATAGTAATGATATTAAAGTGACAATATTTTCAGTTTAGTCTATTAACTGAAAAAATAATGGCTTATCACATGGGGATCATGTGTGCATCTGTGATGGGATTAGGGGTTAGATGCAGATGTCTTCAATCTAGGGAGAAACACAAACAACAGCCAATAGCAGCAGCAGCTATTATTTATTCCTTAATGCCGTAATGGTAGAGTTTATTATATTTACTCACACAACATGCTGCAAGATATAGACTACTATTCCTGTTTCACAGATGATGAAACTGAGGACCAAGGGAGTTAAATGTCTTGGTCAAGGTCACATGGCCAGCAAGTGGCCAAGCCACGGGTGAACCCATCTCTGATACCACAGTATAAGTTTCCATGGGCTATTCTGGACCTTGTTCAAAATCATAGAACCTTTGGTACTTTGGGTGATCGTTAACAAAAGAAAATATAAATTCTTTCTGAACTCCTTGAAAAAAAATTCTGGAAAATATCAATATGTTCCCGATGCTGAGAGGGATTGGGGTAAAGACTCTTTGGAAGATAACTTGAAAAAAAATCAGAAATAACAGATGTTGGCAAGGATGCAGAGAAGAGGGAATGCTATGTATGTAGACACCTGCAGTCCCCAACCCCTGGGCCACTGACCTGGTACTAGTGCATGGCCTGTAAAGAATGAGGCCACATAGGTGAGCAGCAGGTGAGCAAGTGAAGCTTCATCTGTGTTTACAGCTGTTCCACATCATTCATGTCACTGCCTGAGGTCTGGTTCCTGTCACATCAGCGGTAGCCTTACGTTCTTTTAGGAGTACATACTGTGAACTGCATGTGTGAAAAATCCAGGTTGCATGCTCCTTATGAGAATCTAATCTCCTGCATCTCCCACCTTGTCCATGGCAAAAATGTAGTTCACAAAACCATTCTCTGGTGCCAAGAATGTTGGGAACAACTGCTATACACTGTGGGAATATAAATTAGTGCAACTTCTATGAAAAACACTATATAGATTCCCAAAGAATTAAAACTAGATCTATGATTTTATCTAGCAATTCCACTACTGGGTATCTGCCCAAAGGAAAATAAAGCATTGTATAAAAAAGATATCTCCATTCATATGTTTATTGGAGCAGTACTCAGCAGAGCAAAGACATGGAACCAACCTCAGTGTCCATCAGCTGGTGACTGGATGAAGAAAAGGTGGTAAATAGATACCACGGAATACTACTTATCCATAAAAATGGAATGGAATCATGTCTTTTGCAGCAACTTGGATGGAATTAGAGGCCACTATCTTAAGTGAAATAACTCAGAAACTGAAATTCAAACACTTTCAGATATTCTCACTTGTAAGTGGGAGTTAAATAATGAGCACATACAGACACAGAGCGTGGAATGGTAGATATTAGAGGCCTGAAAGGGTGGGAGAGAGATTGTGGGATGAGAAATTACCTATGTGCACTATCTGAGTGAAGGTTACACAAAAGGTTCAGATTTCACCACCGTGCAATATACCCATGTAACAAATATACACATGTACCAAACAAATCAATAAAAATTTAGAAAAAGCTTTGTTGCTCCTGTCTGAAACTTTGTACCCTTTGACCAACATCTCCCCATCCCCCCTCCAAATAGTTTATTCTTTAAAAATTTTCAGGGCACACGATTTGGTGAGTGTAGTTTTGGACAAAATTAAGGGAAAATCAGAATATTATAAAAACAAAAAAGGAATAAAACCTCCAAAACAGAAAAAAATTGAGTAGTTTATTAGATGCCTATTCACAGTTTCCTGCAAACAAAGCTGTGTCAAGACCATGGGACAAAATTCTGTCCAGAACTTAGTCTTATGAAATACAAGGTTTTATCGACGGACACACAGCATTAGACAGCAATAAGCTTGCTTTCAACACCAGCTGTGTCTTTTTGCTCTTCTCATATAAATGATACTTCTAGAAGTAGAAGAGTAAAAATTCATTTAGAGTTTTAATTTTCTGTACATTTGTTAGGTTGTCCCAGGGAAGGGCTTTATTGCTAAATCACTCACACGCACAGATATTCGTGTGCTATGTAATGATATTTCAGTCAATAGCTGACCATACATACAACAACAGTGGTTCCCTAAGATTATATTTAAAAAATGGAGCTGAAAATCCATATTATTTAGTGACATTGTACTTGTCATAACGTCGTAGACCAATGTAATAATCGTGTGTATGGTGCAGGTGTAAACAAACCTAGTACATTGCCAGTCATATAAAAATATCCCACATATATTAAGATATAGTACATAATACTTCAAAATGATAATAAATGACTATGTTTGTGTATATACTATATTTGTATCATTATTTCAAACAGTACTCCTTTTAATTATATATAAAGTAAGCTTTTTGTCAGACAGCCTCAGGCAGGTCCTTGAGGAATTTATCTAGGAGGCATTGTTCTCATAGGAGAGGCTAGCTCCATGTGTGGTCCTGTCCAGGAAGACCTTCTGCTAGAGAAGATGTGGACGTGGAAGATCATGATAGGATCCTGCCACTGCGTGGGCCTAAGGTAATGTTTGTGTTTGCATCTTAGTTTTTTTTTTTTTTTTTTTCTTTAAATCCAAGCTGTCACCCTGCATAGAGTGCTGTGGCATTACAGCTCACAGCAATCTCCAATTCCTAGGCTCAAGCGAGTCTCCTGCCTCTGCCTACCAAGTAGCTGGGACTATAGGTGCCCACCACAATGCCCGGCCATTTCTTGGTTGCAGCCATCATTGTTGTTTGGCGGGCCCTGGCTGGATTCGAACCCGCCAGCTCAGGTGTACGTGGCTGGCGCCTTAGCCCATTGAGCCACAGGTGCCGAGACTGTGTCTTAGTTTTTAACAAAGCATTTTAAAAAGTAAAATATAAATTTTTAAGCTAGAAAAGACTTCTAGAACAAGGATATGAAGGAAAAAATACTTTTATGTAGCTATAAATGTTTTAAGCTATGTGTTATTACAAAAGAGTCAAAAGTTTTTTAAAATTTAAAAGTTTAGAAAGTAAAAATGTTATGGTAAGCAAATGTTATTTATGATTGAAGAAGGAAAAATACCTTTTGTACATTTAGTGTGGCCTAAGTGAATAGCATGTGTAATGTCTACAGTAGTGTACACGAAAGTCCTAAGCCTTCACATTTCTCCCCACCCACCCTACACTCACCCAGACCAACTTCTAGTCCTGCAAGCCCTATTCATAGTAAGTGCTCTATATGGCTGTACCATTTTTTGTCTTTTATACGGTATTTTTACTGTACCTTTTCTGAGTTTAGATATGTCTGATACACATGTACTCATCACCATATTATAGTTGCCTACAATGGTCAGTCAGTCACATGCTGTGCAGGTGTATAGCCTAGGAGCAGTAAGCTATACCATACAGCTTAGTGGCCTAGATAGCATCTAGGTTTGTACAAGTACACTCTGAAGTTCCCAGGAAGATGAAATCTTCTCATGATGCATTTCTCAGGACACATTCCCACAGGTAAGCCATGCAGGACTGTATATTCAAAACTCTCCTGTCTCTTCTTGATCATGCTGATGTCATTACCAGCACACTTATGATGTGCATCAAATATCCCTAAGTAAGTCAGGCATCAGTTTCATGCAACCCATTCTTTTGTTGTTTGGATATTGTTCACCCACAATAGACCTTCTTTTTATTGCTTCTTTTGGTAAAAACAATCATTCCTTCTCCATTTTTCCTTTGAGCCACTCCAAAAATAATAAAGCCAACCTACCTAGGGCATCTCTAAAGTTCATAAAAAACTCCTCTCCTATTGCTTTAAGTTTAACTCTAACACAAATTTGTGTGGAGTTAGAGAGTAGCATTTTATGATTCTTTACACAGATTAGAAATTAAATTTCTCTGATTTGGAGGCAGAGCAGAGTTATAGGTTACATGACGATTAAACAGTAAAGTCTCATCTCTTCCTTTATAATCCAGATCACCTTCTACTTTATGAGAAAAGTTTGTGGTGAAAATGCTGTCTGTGGCTAAAAAGCACTGGATTAAGTAGTTAATTATTTTAAGTTGATACAGTTTAACCAAGCATTTGGAGTGTTTTATTATTGTTACAGTATTTTATTTTGAAGCCAATCCTAGAATCCTCTATTTGCTTTTTCAAAATTCCTATTGAATAAATAAGTTAAGGGAGAGAGGTTTCCGTGTTATTGCAGTCCCGGTTCCAAGAATGATTAGTAAGCAATTTGGAAAGAATAGTTTTGTGGTGCACATTTTTCAGCACTGTTTTGTTTATGTAATTTTGGCAGCGGAGCAAAGGTTGGCCACCGGAAAAGCAGCATTTAGCAGACTTGTGCCCAAATCTATATCTTGACAAGCTGTCTTCTATCATTTCCATTTATAAACTTTATGTGACCAACTAATCAACTTATTTTTCTTTCGAAATGCGTCAGTCTCTGCCCTCTAACCTAAACTTCCCCACCGCTTGCCACTGATGGGAGTTAGTTAATTTTGATAAGTAGAACTAAAAGCAGTGGTATGCTGGTAAACTGGCTCTATGAAAAGAAATTTAAAAAGCCTTGATGTGTAGCCTTTGCCAATATCCATCATGCAAATATTTTCATCACGGTCAATTCCAAACTATGATGTGGTATCTTCTGTCACAGGAGTTGGAGTTGGGAAGAAATGAGCACAATAAACTCTCAAGCACTAACAAGCAGGGGCTGCCACACACCACTGGAGAGTCATTGGAGGTCACCATGCCATGACCCCTCAGGTCACAGAGAAGGACACTGGGGCCGTGCACAAGCTAGTACACACACGTCCTTCCCCTCCATCTATGTGTAATTAATTTAGTAATTTACTGTTAACTACCTAAGGGCTTGAGATGGAGGAGCTGATCAGAAAAAGGAGGCAGAAGTCACTGTGTTGTCTGTGGGAGGTGAGGTGAAGCTGCCATGCTGAAGCTCAGGGCTCAAAACAGATCAGTGACAATGAAATGCCCCGTCAATTTGTAGATATTACTCTGAAACCAAAACAGGTTTAGACTGACCTTTATCAATAACCAATTTACAAATCATTGTGTTTAGGATGGGAAAGATATCTGTAGCTTCTAGAAGTCTCTTACAATTCAATTCTTTCTTGTTGGTTTTTGTTGTTTTCATTCATCGGAAAGTCAGAGTGTTACTTTCTCGTGGCCCACTTAGCTGCTAGTCCAAAAGCTTCTGGTTCCGAAATCCACATTCTTAGGATACAAAATGTATGAGGGAAAGTGTCTTCCAGGAATGGTTTCCTCTGTATTCTCTCACTTTCTTTTTAAATTTAATCATATCATTTAGATATTCTCTAAATTGTAGTAATTACTTTTCCAGGATTTGAATTTAAAAACAGTTGCTGACTTCTATCTTCTAAATTTAAATCCCCTAAATTAATTAGATTCCCATTGTATATGTCAAGTGTTTGCCTTGACATATGTCAAAAACATATTTTGACATGAAAAGTGAAAATAGTGAGATATGTATAATAAAAGAATGAGTAGTTGAAAAACCAAATTGTATTTGAAATTGTAGTATATAATCAGATTTGTAATCTTTTATGTGTATAAACATATTAGATATTTAAACAGTGTCCAAATACTATTCAAACCTTTAAGTGTATTAGTCTTAAT
The DNA here is from genome assembly GCA_963574655.1 of Perodicticus potto. Classification (NCBI taxonomy): domain Eukaryota; kingdom Metazoa; phylum Chordata; class Mammalia; order Primates; family Lorisidae; genus Perodicticus; species Perodicticus potto. The sequence continues at coordinate 6,722 of CAUYRH010116526.1, forward strand.
TTCATACTTTTTATGAGGAGACCCAGCTAGAAGCTGCAGTACAAACTATGAAATCATGCACCATTCCCAACCAGATGGCTTAACTCATACATGGAAAGCAGTCAGTAGAGGAAACCTGTCTCTGTTTACAAAAATCAAAAATGTTTAATGTTCTCTGTGAAATTGATTTGTAGCTAGAGACATGTGAAAACTGAAACATTTGGTGTCCATCCATTTTGGCCTTAAAGATCCTCTAACTTATCTCAACCTCTCCTCTCCTGTCTCTTTAGAAAACCGAAAAATACGGTTTTTATTTTTAGTATTACAAGAAGAAAAGCAAATCAACACAATCTACATAATGAATTGAAGCTGGCAAGCAATCGGGTTGCGGCCAGGTTAGACTACAGTGCATGATTTCATAGGTTGTACTGCAGGCTTTGTTCTAAGACAGATTTACAGGCTTCAGAAAGGCTTTAGTTCTAGTATATTTCTTTGATTAGTTTAATAAGTGAGTTACAGTCACGCCTTACTTAATGATGAGGATCTTTCTGAGAAATGCATTATTAGGCGATCTTATGATTGTGTGGCTGTCAGGGTGTACTTACACAAACCTAGATGGCGTAGCCTGCCAAATAGCTAAGCTTATGTGATCCAGCCTGTTGCTCCCAGTCTGCAAACCCGTACAGCACGTTACTGTACTCAATAGTGTAGGCACTTGTACACAATGATAAGTACTTGCTTCTCTAAACCTACTGACACACAGAAAAGGTACAGTGAAAATATGGTATTATTATGAGATTAAGACCAGACAGTCTGTATGTGGTCCACTGTTGCCCAAAACATCGTTATGCGGTGCGTGACTGTACATGGACTCCGGACGCTGTATGAAGAAACCTTTGTCAAGCAGCATGAACATGCTGTCTCCTAAAGTCACTTTAAAATATACCTGAGCCCTCACACAATGGCGCAAGATGGCAAGATAGGTAGTCACAAATTAGGAGGTGACCCTTTGCCCATGAGTAATACTAGGGTGGTGGTCCCCAACCTTTTTTGGCACTAAAGACCAGTTTCATGAAAGACAATTTTTCATCGGACCAGACGTGGGGTAGAAGGATAGTTTCAGAATGATTCAATTGTGTTACATTTATTGTGCAGTTTATTTCTATTAATATTACATCATAGTATATAATGAAATAATTATATAAGTCACCATAAAGCAAAATCAATGGGAACCCTGGGCTTGTATTACTGCAACTAGAAGGTCCCATCTGGCATTCATGGGAGACGGAGGCACCTGAAGGATTTTGCTGCGATAAATCCAGAGGCAGCGTCATTTGCCACTCACTGACAGGGCTTTGTTATGCACCTGCAAGCAATTGATTTACTATGGTCTCTGCGCAGTCAAACGTCTCTGCTAATGATAATCTGTGTTTGCAGTGACTCCCCAGTGCTGGCATCACTGCCTCAGCTCCACCTCAGATCATCAGGCATTAGATTTTTATAAGGGGTGTGCAAACTAGGTCTCTCACATGCACAATTTACAGTAGGGTTTGCACTCCTGTGACAATCTGATGCGGCTGCTGCTATGACGGGAGGTGGAGCTCAGGCGGTGATGTGAACAATGCAGAGCGGCTGTAAATCCAGATGAAACTTTGCTTGCTCACCCACCGTTTACCTCCTGCTATGTAGACCATTTCCTAACAGGCTGCTGACAAGTACGGGTCCCACCCAGGGGTTGAGGATGGCAGTACTAAAGAAATACTGTGAATTTACTGAGATGAAGGATCAATGTGTTCAAAAATGTAGGAATGAAGGAAGACTTTGCAAAAGAGATAGAAAATAATTTGATCCCTGAAGAAGGATGAGAGGTAGGTATTTGGAGGAAAATGATTAGATTTTGTAGCTGGGGAGAATAGCGTAAGGACACAATTAGTCTATATTTGAATTTTTGTTTTATGGATATGAAAGGCTTGAAAAATTGGCGATGCAGTGAATTGTTAGGAATAAGTTGGATTGAGGTCATAGGGGGAGAGAAAAATTGTCAGCTTTCTTTTCTATGTAGGAAGGTCTTCCTGGCATGTCAGTTTGAGAGCTAAAGATAGAGCCATCCCTCTTAGAAGTGGGCCTATGAAATACAAAGAATTTCCTACAGTTCCCAGTGATTTCCCCTAGGCTTTTTTCCTGGGATGATGGGCAAAGGATATCCAAGAGAGAAAAAGTAGAGTTGTCAGGTTCAGGACTTGGGAGAATTTTCAGCCTATCTGTAGCTTCTTGGCTTATACTTTATTTACTGGAACCATTTTCAAAGAAAAGTTTTGTTCTTATAGAATATGGCTTTAAAAAAAATTATGCCTATTCACATAAAAATATGCAAAGTTAAAGCTGGCCTCTTATTTTCTTGTGTGGAGAAAAGCCTTGGAGGATATGTAGGCTTTTCCAAGTACTTTTATGAATCAGGAGTCAGGACTTATAACAAAAGTGAGCACCAATGGAATAATAAAGCCTCTTGTCTGGTAGGGGTCATTAATGTTGTACGACTGGACTTGAAGATAAGAACTGCTCTGACATTTTGGAAAGGTGGTATCCTCTACTAAACTTTATGCAAGAAAGCTCTGCGGCAGGGTCAGAGCAGATCACCCAAGAGAGCAGGTGGGTTAGTGGGATTATTCACCCCAGCAGGTGGTCCTGCTCCTGCCCTGATCTGCTTTAGCCTCCATTTCCTAATCTTTCCCCCAACCTGTCCTTCACCCTGCTGTATTAAACCCCTCACCCCCCAAATACTTTGACATTTACCTCTTACTGTAAGAGAGGGACGTCTTTGAATGCAAACATTGTTGTGCTTGATCCCTCATTAGCGAGGCTGGAAATCTGCCCTGGGAGTGGCTCCTGAGAATTCCAAAAGGTGAATTAGGGCTGTAGCATCCAGGGACTTATTGAGAGGATCCTTTGGGAAAAGCTATAAGGAGGTGGGAGACAACAAACGCACACACGTACTGATAGGGCTTTGTGCAGCGTCGACGACACACAAAGACACATCTTGGAGCAACGTCTATAAAGGGTTTGTCTTGAAATTATTAGGTAGATGGAGCAGATGTTTCTCCTTTTTATAGAACTATATTCTAATATGTGAAAATATATTGCCACCATCTCAGAGAGGTTACTAACTTGAGATGATGCTTGGGAAAAAATAAAGGAAAATTTATTTAGTTTGCTCAAAATATGCTGTGTCAAGGACATGTAACTTTCATTTAATCATGGGAAAAAGACAAGTAGCCCCATGGAAATGTGTTCAATGATTTTGGGCAGGAAGTTGAGGAATAAAAAAAAAATCAAATGACTAGTACATTTGTAAAATGTACTCTTTAGTAGTAGTCAATGGGAGGAAAATTGAAACACAATTTAGTAGTCTACCTATCAAACTAAATAAAATTAAAAAGCTTCGTAGCATCTATTGTGGGAAAATGAAAGGGCATGAATTTTTACTACCCTCTCTGAAATAGTCTGAGAGTATCTATTAGAAACAAAAATACGCTCCATCACACTAAGCAATCTTGTTTTAGAAATTTTTCATGCATAATAAAAAATCAGTGTACAGACTATATATTAATTTCAGCATTGTTTATGACTTCTTAAACTAGAAATAATCTTAATGTCTGCCATTAAAGAGGATTGCTTACATCAATCATATTATGATCAAACTATGCAACATTAGGTAGTTATTAAAAGGAATGCAACAAATTCCTACATCAATCTGGAAATATTCCAAAATGTGCGAGTATTAAGAAAGTAAGCTGTAAAGTCTATACTAGAACAATTTTATTTAAAAAGCAGGAATGTGTCTCTATACGTTTAGATATATTTCTAAGTACTTTTATATTCTTTCATAAATTGAGCATTGGCAAAGTAATAGAAAGATAGCTGCCATTCTATTAATGTTGATTAATGAGAGGGATGAGATTGGAAGAAAGAATGCAGATACGCTGTTAAAATTTTTTTATTTCTTTAGAGACAGTCTCAGTTTGTTGCCCTTGGTAGAGTGCCGTGAAGTCATAGCTCACAGCAACCTCCAGCTCTTGGGCTAAGGTGGTTCTCTTGCCTTAGCCACCTGAGTAGCTGGGACTACAGATGCCTGCCACAAAGCCTGGCTATTTTTTTGTTGCAGTTTGGCCAGGGCTGGGTTCGAACCCACCACCCTTGGCATATGGGGCCGGCATCCTACTCACTGAGCCATAGGTGCTGCCCACTGTTAATCTATTTTAAATTTATGTACTAATGTATATTTTTAAACTTTTAAAAATGAGCATACAGTAACTTCATGATTAAAAATAGAAAATTACGACAGAGAGCATGCTAGTAGTTTTCAGGGATTGGGGGGGGGATTTGATTAAAAGGGACAACATGAGGGAATTTTTTAGTTGATACAACTGTTCTATATCCTGATTGTGATGCTGAATGAAGACAAATTTATGCATGTGTCAAAATTCATAGAATTTTACATCAAAAAAATTTTTGTCACATTTAAATGAATTATAAATATTAATGAAGAAAAACTGTACATTTTAAAAAATATAGAAAAATGGGTAATAAAAAGTCCTACAAAATCTATTAATTATAAGCTAACCCAAGACAAAATTTTTAAAGAGAAAACTGGCCACAATTTTTTTTTTTTTTTTTTTTTTTTTTTTTTTTGCGGTTTTTGGCTGGGTCTAGGTTTGAACCTACCATCCTGCCATCTCTGGCATACAGGGCCAGCGTTTTACTCCTTTGAGCCACAGGTACCACCCCGTTTTTAAGACTTTAGGGTTATTTTCCAGTTTGAGCCTATTTGGTCATTGGTGATCAACATAATAAGTTAATAGGGTAGGTCAATAGATATTATTCATCCTGTATATAATTAACAAAACTAAAATATAGGAGAATTTAGTAGTTTACCCAGAACTACACAGCTAAGAGGACTTCATACTGAAATCCAAATGTTGAAAGAAGGTTAAGATTTCTAAAAGTAAGATGTAGACAAGAATATACAGACCATTTCTTTGAATTAAGTATAATAAGACAGCAATAAAAAAAAAAAGCTAGCAATCTGCGAGGTAGAAATATGCTCTTATACAGTAATAAAAATAAAGCAAACTTTAGATATACTGCCTGTGGCCCTCACCTATCTAGGCAGCCCCTGGAGGCTCAGTGAGGATAGTGGTCCAAAATTCCCAGGATCATCTCAGTGTATAGTTCAGTCTAGAAGGCTGAAAATAAATAATATTTCTTACAAAGACTCTTAATTCAAGTTTGCAAAACGACTTGACCTTATACTCTTGTAAAGGAGCTATTAAGGAAAGTAGGAAATAAAGGGTCAATGGTAAATGATTTAACATGAGATCATCATAATAAAAAAGAAGTGAAACAAATTTGAAATCTGGTAGCACTACATTCATAAATTATGACAATGCTGAACTCTGTGTTTTCATGTCAATAGGAGTTAAGTGGCAGAAGAGATCAGAGAAGCATATTTAAGGCTGACAGTGCATTGTAATTCATGGACATGGCTATTTCCAGTATGAATATTAAATCTGTCTGTCTACCTTATAAGTGATCATGATTCAAGACAGACAATTTTGAACAGACAATATTTTACAAGAGCAGAATAGGAATTCCCTACTGACATCATCCACTTCAATTGTTGGGTTATTTTTTCTTGTTGTTGTTGTGGTGTGGGTGGTGTTTACATTTTATCTGTTTTTGTTACTTCAGTGTCAAATGCCGTTTTTCATTTCTTGCCTCATTTAAATCTTGTCTGTCCTTTCTCAGCTTAGTCGAAATCTTGTGTCTTTCATATAAACATCTTTGGAAATATGTTGTGTCTCATGTAAACTTCTTTGTGAAGTTTCTTCTTTATTTTGTGAAATCTTACTGTACTTAATATAGTTTTGCAAGAGTAGATTTCATCTCTCCAAGTAAATATTAAGGTATGAAGACTATATTATGTTTCCTTTTGCATTTCCCTAGTATCCATTCATTCACTCAAGTAAATATATCACTTTTTCTATTCAAGGCACCATGCTACCTTTAACAGAAGGAGGGAGACACCCATACGACTTAAAGCTGGTCCCTAGTCTTAAAGAATTTACCATCCAGTAAAACAGAGAAGACGATATATATGTGAATACAATACTGAACATTATGTGGTATAGAGCGATGGAAAAAAAGACAAAAATATACTGCAGTGATGCTGCAACAGGTAGAGGACATTTCTTCTAGCTGATCTTTGAAATAGTCGATCCAATTATTCTCCTTATCTAGTTTCTTTTCTTTTCTTTTTTTTTTTTTATTGAGACAGAGTCTCATTTTGTCACCCTCGTTAGATTGCCTTGGCGTCATAGCTCACAGAAACCTCAAACTCTTGGGCTCAAGTGATTATCTTCTCTCATACTCCCAAGTAGCTGGGACTACAGGCACCCGCCACAATGCCTGGCTATTTTTAGAGACAGGGACTCACTCTGGCTCAGGCTGGTCTCAAACTCCTGCGCTC
>CAUYRH010116531.1:0-50558 GCA_963574655.1 Perodicticus potto
AATGTATTTATTTTTTCATACTAAGCAAAATAAAAAAGACCAAAGCAATTTCATATTTTTAAACTGAAATTTCACACATGTATAGTAAAGCATAACTATTTCTGACAGTTTTAGAAGTTTTGAAAATATCATTATCAAACAAAGCTTTAAGAAATGAAGAATAGTTTTGGTTTTAGTCTTTTATGTCTATATTTGTTGTTGTTTATCTCAGTCACGGCAGTTAACTGAGAACAACATTTATTGAAGCCCCTAGCATATTTAAATATAAGCTTTTGGAATATCAAAAATGTATATATATAATCACAGAAAGTGAAATTAGACTCTCAACTTACATCAAGATTGTTAACTTTACCACAAGCTATTTTCCGGCTATCAAAAGATTAATTGACTTTCTTTTAACAAGATTCCTTAAATTATGTATGTATCCACTAAAAATAGTAGTGATGGTTCAATATATTTGGGAAGTGATCATCTAACATGAATAAATCTGATAAGATGTTTAATGGATATGAAGACACCATCACCTATTGAAGTATCAAATCAGGGACAGCCAAATGGAATTTTTTTCTTGGACCATTTAAATTCAAGTTTTTTTGTCATATTTTCAATAACCAGACTTTAGTATGCACAGCTTATAGTAGGTATTAATATATTTTAAATGTTTCAGGCACTGAGTATACTGTATCACAAAGCCATTTTCTTCAAATTAATAATACAAACCTTTCAACTTTGTTTAATTTGGCATGTAGACAAAAATACTGAGGGATGCATAAGGCACTCTAACTACAATTCTTTCTCCACCCTTCAGGCCAGGAAAACTTGCAAACCATTTTGAGGCTCTTAGAGCTAATTGCTAAGCATCATAGATGCCACTTAATTAGAGAAAACTAGGAGGAAGCCGTAATCTAGAAACCACAATTTGATTGGAAGTAGGAACATCATTAATGGACACAATTCCCTTTCTGCACATTATTAAAACATGGTAAAGCAATATGAGAGGAAGTGCTTCCAAAAGAGTAATCTCTGTGATTCCCATGAGAAAGAAAGCAGGCGCAACAAGAGTTTTATAAAGTTTAGCAGCATTTTACTTACTCCCCTCCATCTTAGATAGTATGCTGCAGAATCATGATTTTCTCTTGGCAATCCTTTATATTGCATAGGAAGAAGTCTCCTGTGTTCTGCTCAGGCTGCTTTTTAGTGTATTCTTTAAAAATGCTATTCAGTGGTGAAGAACAAGCAATTTTGCTCACCTGAAGAACTGACTTTCTACCCCATATCAGCTCTGGTTCTTCACTTTTTCCCTGCAGTATCTCCTGATAATGTACTTGAAAAAAGAAAAAAAAAACCCAAATACCCTTGACACCAGACTGCCTGTCTTGTCTAGCCAGAGGTATATGGTTTTTCAAGATAAACTCTAACATAATAGCATTGTCACATTTAAATCTCAAGTTGTGGCATCTAGGGGTAAAAGCTTATCAAATCTAGGCATTATACAAGATTCTGGCAATATATAAGATGCTGTCTTGCATCCATCAGGGAAGTAGTGTGCAGGCCAGTGAGACTTGAAATGAATAACCAAATGATGGTTGGGCATGGAGGGTGAAGAAACGAGTGTGCAGAATCAGCACACTCTATGAATAGAGCTGGCTCTCATCAACAGATGTCTGTACCAGTGTTTCAATGCACGTTGGTTAAAAACACTGTCAAGACTGATTCTCTAGGGACACATCTTTTCAAAGTGGTGTTTACCAATAAATGTGCAGCTGTCAAGTTCTACAATTTATTACAAGATTTGATAGCACAAGAAACGTTTACAGATAAAAACCGTGTGTGGGATAGGAACAGGAAGGGAAATACAGATGATGAAGTGAATGCCTTTATTCCTGTTGCTACTTTATTTGATTACAAGTACATTATCAGAAAAGTAGAAAAGCTCATTTCCACATCTTCTAAAAAAAATTTAAAAATCAACGAAATCCACCTCCCTGTCATTCCGCATCTTCAAAATAGTACTCACTCATGAAGCAGCCATATTAGAGATCAGACAGCAGGACAGGAATGGGGGAAAAACTAAAGATGAGGAACATAAAATTGATACCCGTAAGGCTCGGCGCCTGTGGCTCAAGTGGCTAAGGCACCAGCCACATACACCTGTGCTGGCGGGTTTGAATCCAGCCTGGGCCCGCCAAACAACAATGACAGCTGCTACCAAAAGATAGCCGAGCGTTGTGGCAGGTGCCTGTCGTCCCAGCTACTTGGGAGGCGGAGGCAGGACAATCGCTTGAGCCCAAGAGTTGGGGGTTGCTGTGAGCTGTGATGCCATGGCACTCAACCTAGGGTGACGGTTTGCGGCTCTGTCTAAAAAAAGAAAATTGATACCCGTAAAAGAGGGAAGGCTAAAGAGAAACCCTGTTTCTGTTTGCCTTGGAAAAACATGTGAATCAGTAGTGAGAATGTAATTCCTCACAGGCACAGGAATGGAACAGACTGACAAGTAGGCCTAAGATGAGGAGAAGAATGGCAAGATGAGAATTGCTGTGGTTGTTCAGCTATTCCTTCAGAGAAGGTCAACCAGGTGTATTTCAGGAAGATCCACACAATAGCTCTCGGCAAGCCAGTTAGGAGTTACAAACTTACACTGGTCTCTTTGATCATTAGTCTTAAAACTAGAGGGTAGGCTAGGCATGGTGGGTCACGCCTGTAATCCTAGCACTCGGGGAGGTGAATGGATTACTTGAGCTCACGAGTTTGAGACCAGCCTGAGCAAGAGGGAGACCCCATCTCTAAAAACTAGCTGGGCATTGTGGCAGATGCCTGTAGTCCCAGCTACTTGGAAGGCTGAGGCACCACTGCACTCTACCCAGGGTAACAAAATTTTTTTTAACTGCCTCAAAAAAAAAAAAAAAAAAAAAAAAAAAAAACCTTGAATATTCCTGGTGGTAAATTTAACCTGTATTTCCCCAACTTGAAGGACTCTAATGGGGGATAGAGTGAGTTACAGTGACTATAATTTCTGACTCTGATCTCAATAATAATTGCTGGAACTCTATTCCCCCAAGGCCTTCCCTTACCATCCTAGCAAAGTGGCTAGGTGGCTCAGTGGCTAGGTGGCTCAGTGGCTATGCCTTTTCCAAGATTGCCACTCTAATTATCCTGAGCAGCTGCTGGCACTCATTTTTCCTCCATCCCAAAGTAGACTCAATGGTGTTTCAATGATATTTCAATGATGTCAACTGACCTTGGTATAATCTGGTCATTTGTCACTGCTTCGTTGTCACAACTCCTCCCATCATCAGATGGCCCTTGTTACTACTAATTAGGGTTACCATACATTCTGCTTAGCTCAAGACTCTCTCAAACTAATTCTCTTGGACCAGCATAATAATTTATAGCTCCCCCTTTTACTCTTTTCAAAAGAGTACCTCTTATTTAACAAGGACTCTCTTCTATTAGTTTGCAATTCTTGTTTAATGAAGCTCCCAAATAGAACATTCTAACCCAATTTCTTAGAATCCTCATACTTTTAGAATTATTTTGTTTTTCTTGCTCTTTTGGGTTCTTCCACCCCATGATATAACAGAGAGAGCATGAGTTTGGGACACCAATAGATTTATGTTTAGATCTCAGCTTGTTACTCACTAAGAAAAGTAAGGCAAAATCTCAGTTTTCTCATCATAAAAGTGGGATGACTTAACTTAAATGATTATTTTGAAGATGAATCAAACATACTATGAGATAAAACCTAGCATGCTATCTAACAGGTATCTAACATATTGTAGGGAATGAATAAATGTTAGTTCCCGTTTCACTCCCTACCTCTACAACTGGTAATATAAAACACGTTCTCCAGGACTTTGGTCAGAAAACATTTCACCTGATGACATTTAACAATTTACTCAAAATTCTTTCTTCTTACTGACAATTTCTCCTACCTGATAGTGAATAAATTCCATACCTACTGAATTATCCCTTGAGTGGTAAGAAGTGACCCCTTCTTCTATCTCTCTGTCTGGATTTTAATTCTTAGTTTTAGGTAGAATCATAAATTTCAATGAGCTCTGTTACCATCTCCCAAACAGACCAATAGGAATCTTAAACAAGAACTCTTGGGAGTCAGCTGCTTCAGTGAGACCAGAGGTTAGGAAGCTTTTGATGGAAAAGGCCAAATTGTAAATATTTTAGGCTTTGTAAGCTATCCAGTTTCTGTGACAACTACTCAACACTGTCATTGTAGCACAAAGTCAGACACTATATTATACATAAATGAATGAGTTACTGTGTTTTTATAAAACTTTATTCATGGACACTGCAATTTGAATTTCACATAATTTTCATATGTCATGAAATTATATTTATCTTTTGTTTTTCTTGTTTATTTCAATCATTTAAAAATTAATAAAATATTACTGACACAAAAACAGTAAGTGAGATTTTACCCATAGGTTGTAATTTGCCAATCACTGCATTTGACTCTTTTGGTTATAAATGGCAGGAAACCAAGCTGTAACAAGCTTAATCAAAAAGGAGTGCATTGGGTCGCCTAATCAATATGCTTTAGTTACAGCTTAATCCAAGGTTTCCAAACAATATCAATGGACTCTGTCTCTCAGTCTATCAGTCCTTCTCTTTTTCATGTTGATGTTATTCTTATATCCTGATTATATAAAGATAGCAATTTATATTTCCAGGTCTTTTGCTTCCATGTTCAAACTCAGCAGAAAAAAAAAAAAGAGTGAGTATTCCTCTTTATAAAAGGGTTAACATGAAGAACTGAATCAATAATCAGTCCCTTAAACTGGATCATGTGCTCATCAATCACTGTGGCCAGAAGAGAGGCATGGGATGATTTCATTGGCTTCAGAACATAGGATATCCCTATCCCTGGGGAATAGGTGGGGTCAACACCAACCAAACTAGGAAAGATGAATGATTCACCAAGAGTCTTTTTTTTTTTCTTTTTTTGAGACAGAGTCTCATCCTGTCACCCTCGGTAGAGTACTGTGGCGTCACAGCTCACAGCAACCTCAAATTCTGGGGCTTAAGGGATTCTTTTGCCTCAGCTTCCCAAGTAGCTGGGACTACAGGCACCCACCACAACACCGGGCTATTTTTGTTGTTGTTGTTGCAGTTGTCATTGTTGTTTTAGCTGGCCTGGGCCAGGTTCAAACCCGCCACCCTCAGTTTATGTGGCTGGAGCCGTACCCACTGAGCTGTGGGCACTGCCCTCCCCAAGGGTCTTTTAAGGTACTGCTACCAAAGAATAAAAAAGGGGCAAAAAATGTGACAAAACATACCAAATATGTACCATGTGCCATGGAATGTGCCTGACTTTTAAGGGTATTCAAATTTGACCCTCCCTTACATTTGTTTTTCCCTCAAAAAAAAACAAATGTAAGTATTTTGAAAACAAAATTAATTTAGTGGCATAAAGTCGAACCTTCATTATATTATGTATATTTAGATAAGTATGCATGATTATACATGAATAAATAGGCCTTAGTTTTTCTCTATAACATGAAAAGTTTAACTATGACAAACTTTTCCTGTAAAGGATGAGATGAGAAGTATGCTGAGTTTGGCAGGCCACATACATAGTCATACATTCCCACCCACCCCTTTTTAAATTCCTTTAAAATATAAAAATATTCTTAGCTCAAGGGCCATGTAAAAAACAGTCAGATGGCCTGCTGGCCACGGTTTGCCTATCCTTGAACTAGAGGATCACTAGGATGAGTATCTAACATATTGTAGGCAATGAGAGTCACTAGAACCCCTTCCAGCTGTGCTAATCTGTGGTTCTAGGCTTTCATTTTGGGAGTCCTAATTCCTATTGCCTCTGTGCAGAAAGGCCTTATCTTTTCACAGAAGTGTTGAAAACCACTGTCACTATTATCCTGTCCCAGGAACTGTGGCAAAATACCTAAATGACCCAGTGCTCACTTATATCTCTTTGACCCTTGAATACTGGCTATTTGCATTTTCAAAGTTTCCACAAAATACAGTTGACCTTTGAACAACACAGAAGTTGAGATGCTGAACCCCTATGCAATCTAACTTTTGACTCCCCCCAAATTTAACTACTAATGGCCTACTGTTGACCAGTTGACCAGAAGCTTTACTGATAAAATAGTTGATTGATACATATTTTAAATGTTATATGAACTACATACTGTATTCTTACAATAAAGCAACCTAGAGAAAAGAAAATGTTATTAAGAAAAACATGAAGAAGAGAAAGTATATTTACTATTCATTAAGTGGGTGTGGAACATTATAAAGATATTCAAATTGAACAGGCTGAGGAGAGGAAAAAAAGAGGAGGAGGTGTTACTAAAAGTCCAGCAATTGTCCCCACGGCTGCATCCCAAGAAGGAGGACAAGTGGTTTGAGAAGGAAAGAGAAGTTTATTAATTTGCTGGTGGTAACAAGGCTGGCAGACTCACTTCCGAATGTCATGCTTCTGGGCAGAAATACAGAGCTTTTAAAGGGAATGGTTCTTATTAAACCCATCTTCAGTTAAGACAATGTCATGACCTCCGCCTGGGCAATTCTCATGAGCCATCTCCTTTGATATAAAGAACACTCCTCTGCCTCTCCCAACCACTGGCCTGAGGCAGGGGTGCAAGTTTTAATTCCTCAAAAGAGTGGGGGAGGTTTTAGAGAGACAGAAAAATATTTTTACTCTTTTTAAGGCCATTCTCCCTTTTGCAGGGTTGGTCTTGCTATCTCAGGGGTGACAGAATTGGAAGAAAATCCACATAGAAGTGGTTCCATGAAGTTCAGACCTGTATTGTTCAAGGATCAACTGTACCCTCTACTTGTAGTTTTCTGGAAAACAGGAAGGAGCTTCCGCCAGGCCAGAAGCAAGAGATAGCAGCAAAGGATTACCTTTCTAAAGGACAAATATGATAATATCACCCCACTGTTTAAAAACATTCACTGACTGCCACAACTACAGATCAGAGGCTATACTTCACAGGACTACCACAGTCTAACTCTTACTTTTCATGACTGCCATCAAATGTTTTATTCACTATCCACTCCAGTCTACTTACATTGTCTAAACTTGTCACACATTGGACAAATGTGTGACATCACACATTGGATGATTTATGCCCTTGCATAGTAATTGATTACTCACTTTACCTATAAAATCCTTCCTTTTAATCTATCTCTTAGAATCTTACCTCCATAACCCATATCCTCTTTGAAATCCTTATGACTCCTACCCCTGGGAAGAATTATATCCCCCTTTGTGATTTTTTATGATAATGTTCCTAGTTAATTATACAATAGAATCATACCTTATTTAAAAATGAGGTACTAAAGATAAAGGAAGAAAAACATTCATATAGTTTCAAATTCACCTTGAAAAGCAACGTCTCAGGAAGCTTATCCCTTAGGTTGAACACTAGATAAAGTAATTGCCTTGCATAAACGGATTAGATTGTATTAAAAAATATAAACCTTGGGTGGTACCTGTGGCTCAGTGAGTAGGGTGCTGGCCCCATATACCCAGGGTAGCGGGTTCAAACCTGGCCCCAGCCAAACTGCAACAAAAAAATAGCCAGGTGTTGTGGCGGGCACCTGTAGTCCCAGTTACTCAGGAGGCTGAGGCAAGAGAATCGTCTAAGCCCAAGAGCTGGAGGTTGCTGTGAGCTATGTGACGCCATGGCACTCTACCAAGGGTGATAAAGTGAGACTCTGTCTCTACAAAAAAAATTTTAAAAAAGCAGGAGGATCACTTAAGGCCAGGAGTGTAAGACCAGCCTGAACAACATAGCAAGATCCCATCTCTACAAAAAAGAAAGAAAGAAATTAGCCAGGGATGGTGACACATGACTGTTGTCCCAGCTACTCAGGAGGTTGAGGCAAGAGGATAGCTTGAGCCCAAGACTTTGAAGTTTCTGTGACTAGGCTGAGGCCATGGCACTCTAGCCTTGGCAACAGAGTGCAGAGTAAGACTCTGTCTCAAAAAACAATTTAAAAAAAAATTTATATATATATACACACACACACACACACGTGTATACATAAGGTTTATATATGTATGTATATAACATATATAAACCTTAAACCCAAGAATCGCATTCACCACAGTAGGGAGATGTTCACACTGTGGAGGTAAGTCATCTACCATTATTAGGCTAACCATGGGGGCTTACTCAGTAAATGCATTTGTGGAGAGGCTTAATTCTCTCTCTGTCTCCACCTATCTATCTTTTTGTTTACTTTGTTAAATATGAGTATTTTAAATGTTCACTCTATAGTTCTCCTTTTTCCTTCTGCCTTGAGATTATAAGATTTCTGTGGGGAGGAGTCTTCTTCACTTTGGATCTTCAGTATTTATCCACTATAGCGATTCATAGGTGCTTATAGATGGAGCATCATAGGTGCTCATTAAGTATGAAGTTAGATTGAAATTCACTCCTTCAGTGGTTTCAGTGTCCTATTTTTATTCTTTTAATCATTAACAAATTAGTTTGAATAATTTTCTGATGGGGTAGTGAATAATCTGGCATGAAGAAAAGGAAACTTCAGGCAGTAGGCCTTTCCAAAATAGCCTAGGGACAGTTCAATTTTTCAAAATGTGAATGACATAATGCTACTTTCCTTTCCAACCATATGCCACATCAAATCATTATATAAGAAATTAGATGAGACCAAAGTCAATCCATTTTAATTTGACAATAATTTCTTCTTACCCCCTTCATGATACAATCAAGCACTAAACCTACTGAATATCCTTATATTTGCTGGCAGTTCAATAACATTTTCTAAATGTTATGAGCCTCTAATAATTTTAATTCTTCCATTCCTTTGTTTACTCTTCATATAAAATTAACCTCAAATATGTAAACCTTCTGATAATTCTTCTATACCTTTCCAACTAGCCGGAAAACAATTATGTTTTTCTTATTCTGAAAGGGTGGATTTTTTTGATACACAATCACCTACTAAACTTCTCAGGAGATAAATTGCATATTGATATTTTTAAATAGGAAAAACTATTTTATCTTCTTACCTGTTGTAAGTGTTCTGACTTCAAAAACACCCTAAGATTCAGGAGATGGAGGCTCTATCGTGTTTCTACGATGCTCTGATTCTCAGTCAACTGGTTATACTTGAGAATATATTTTGGCTGCCAAAGAATATTGTCCTATAAACAATGTTCAAAAACAGTTTAATAATTAAAGTACTAAATATTAAATAAATAGAGGAATATGTATGAAAGACATAAATATATAAACATGACTTAATAATTAATTCCTAGTATTTTCAGTTGGCTTCTCCCTAGTGCAAGTCAATCAGAGGGAAGGGATATATCTGAGTCAAAGCTTGTATAACAAACTAAAGACTCCCTTCATGCATAACCTAGAAATTACCTTAAATCTGTTTATGTCCCCACTCTTCTACCTTTAATTTTGTTGGAATAGTAAACTTTGTGAAAAAAGATGAGCCAGTAAGGTTTGTTATGTGTTTGAGCATAACAAAACTGTGAATGTTATGGTTTTCTCACTCTAAGATCGTTCAGTTAGTAGATGGAAGAGAAGGAATGCAAACCCAGGTTTCTCTGATTATAAAGCCTGAGTTCCCAGATGCTGTATACTGGCTTCCCATGTCACCTGTCCCTTCATTTCCTGCTTATGCAAGATGGAGTCAAATCAGAATAGAACACTTGATAATCCTAATGTGCCATGAGATAGAAAGATGAGAATACAAGTAGCTGTTTTGGTTTCTGCCTGTTGTGGAACCAGGTCAATGAGTGACAGCAAATTAGACTGACAAGTGGATTTTCACATTTGACTAAGCTACAACATGTACTAGGTGATGTGGACAATAAAAAGATAATATTAAAATGCATTCTTGTTTCCCCTCAAAAGGATCTGACAGGCAAGCATCCAAATAGCCATAATACAAAGCAGGAGGTGGTAGGTGCCTAAGAAATGGAGAAACCATAATGCTGGGATGCTTATGCATGATTTAAAGACTAATGCAGGCTAGAAGGTTTGTAGTGAGATTTATCACGTAATTAAACATAGGAAAGTTAAATGTGCTTCTCTTAAGTGCTTTTGGATTTGAAGGATAAGAAAACCTGAAGAACAAGTTGCCATGAGTCTACCTTTCATTCCAAGAATAATAAGAGATGGATCGTCTTTTGCCAGGGTTCAAGAGTCTGCTTACAGAATTGTTTAATTGGTAGTTACAGAATCTGGTTCATTGTCCTGACATTCATTTCCTATAAAGCTACTCTATAGAAAAATGGGTAGACCACATGAAAATACGATCACGTGCACATGACAATGTTTTGTTCAACAAAGTAAAGTATACATAATATGATGGTGATTCCATAAGGTTATAATGTAGCTACTCTATGCAGGTGTACCTTTTTTTCCTTTTATATTGTATTTTACTGTACTTTCTCAGATATGTTTATATACACAAATACTTCTTATATTACAATTGCCTATAATATTTAGTTCAATAGTGTGTTATGCAGGTTTATAGACTTGGAACAATAGGCTATATCTTATTGTAGGATATAGAATAAGGTTAAAAGTGCTAGGCACTAGGGACAGAGTAATCACCAATCTATAAACAACAATGTTGTAGAATTCTATTAACTATCAGAGGAAACAAAATGACTGTGCTGACTATGCTATAATTTTCAGACATAAACATAGTATTCAAATCTATAGACCCTTATGATTTTATTATAAGATTTTATAAAAATTGGATCAAAGTTATTGTGGGACCGTAGGAAGAGTATATTTATATATATAGGCACCTACGTTTAACTTTTTTGCCTCTATAAAAAAAATTTCTTTGAAGAATTGTCCCTAATGGGGACAGTACTTATGGGCAAAATGAATAGTAGAGAAATTAAATAATATCCATAATAGAAAACTAAACATTATCTTAATAAACTTATCTCTTTCTACAGTAGATCAGCTAGACTGAAGAATGGACTTCTTTGAGCCTTTGAATCCCACCCTATTAACACAACCATTAGTGAAATGGGAAAGTGTGGTATGAACCACATAACTACTAAACTAAAACACAGTTGACTGGAACATTATATTTAGAAAGTGGCATCAAGCTAGGTAACATAACAATAGGAATCTGAAGATTCCAGTTCCCGAATTGCAGGAAAAAGACTTCAGAGATTTTTAACACCATTGCCATCAGTTGATGAAACTACTATACCTGTCTTTCCTAATAGGTTGAAACTTTGACATGCATAAACAAAAATAACCAAAGAATAATAGAGAGGAATGGAAAAGCAAACAAATCATATACCCAAGGATCTGTAAACACATTCATATTTTTACTCAGAGATAGAAATAATGTCATTGGACCTAGGGTAATCAACCATCATAGATTGCCCAGGACTGTCCTAGTTCTAGCAAAAAGTTCCAAGTCCGAGAAACCTTTTAATCCGAAGCAACACAGGTTAGTCCATCACATTAGACTTTGCTTAATCTTATTTTGCCAAAAACTTCCATCAGGATATGAGACAGGGGTTCACAGGTTAGGACCACTTTGTCCTGTTATTGTGTTTGCTAGAATTACTGAGGTGGCAGGAAATGAGGAGGTGATCCAATTGACCTATTTATTTTCTTTTTTTCTTCTTCTTTCTTTCCTTTTTTTTTTTTTTTTTTTTTGTAGAGTCAGAGTCTCACTTTCTTGCCCTCGGTAGAGTGTCATGGCATCACACAGCTCACAGCAACCTCCAACTCCTGGGCTTAGGTGATTCTCTCGCCTCGGCCTTCCGAATAGCTGAGACTACAGGCGTCCGCCACAGTGCCTGGCTATTTTTTGTTGTTGTTGTTGCAGTTTGGCCAGGGCTGAGTTTGAACCCGCCATCCTTTGTATATGGGGCCAGCACCCTACTCACTGAGCCACAGGCGCCCCCCTCGTTTTTTTATTTTTTGGACAGAATCTTATTTTGTCATCCTCAGTAGAGTGCTATGGCATCATACCTCGCAGCAACCTCAAACTCTTGGGCTCAAGTGATTCTCTTGCCTCAGCCTCCCAAGTAGCTGGGAATACAGGCACCCACCACAACACCCGGCTATTTTTAGAGATGGAGTCTCACTCTTGCTCAGGCTGGTCCCAAACCCATGAGCTCAGGCAATCTGCCTGCCTTGGCCTCCCAGAGTACTAGAATTACAAGCATGAGCCACCACACCCAGCCTCCATTTATTTTATTAATAGTTCTATTCACCTGTCTCAATCAGACAGTCTTCTAATGTACATATGCCATTGTCATAATCACTGTGAACTCTTTTTCATTTCTTGTATATAGGCCAGTTATCAACAAATTTACAATTGAAATGAGTTTGGGGGGAAAGTTCTGTGTGGCCATTAATTTCTGGAAATTATCATTTGTTTTAATTCTTCACAAATGTCATATACTATTTATACATCATATATTATATATAGCATATATCATTCATATTTTTATTTATCATATATTAATTTATATGTTGTATACATATATGCATATTATATAAATATATATTGATTTATAGTGTGAACTCTTTCTTACATTTTTCACCTGCTGTTCTCATGAGGTAAAAGAAAATGTGGGAAGCTGTCTGCCAGACCAAGTAAAAGACCTAATCAAACTTAGAAATTTGGTACATACCTGGACATTTATGGAAAAGCATTTCCAGATCATTTGCTTCTAAGTGAAAAATCCTAAGCTTTCTCACAGCATTGGTTAACAAAAGGAATTGGAAACAGAATGGATTTTTATGTCCTATGTAACTGTACCAGCAAAAAGTTTTTTAGTGTTTTTGAGTCAGAATGCCATACTTGAAAATCAGGGTGTCCTAAAGGCCCTATTAACTGATAATTGAGTTTTCAGTTATGAACAACTCTGAATATCCTTCAATCTACCATGTCCCAGAAACTAATAGAGTTAGAGATACATTAGGCATAAAAGCTTCCCATGTTGAAAATTATAGCATAATTGCCAAGCCATATTCCTTGACCTTCATCATGATAATGGGAAATCTAGGTAAATTACAATTTGGTTTAGAAAAATATCATTTTTTTTTTTTTTTTGTAGAGACAAAGTCTCACTTTATCGCCCTCGGTAGAGTGCCGAGGCATCACACAGCTCACAGCAACCTCCAGCTCCTGGGATTAGGCGATTCTCTTGCCTCAGCCTCCCAAGTAGCTGGGACTACAGGTGCCCGCCACAACGCCCGGCTATTTTTCTGTTTTTGCAGTTCGGCGGAGGCCAGGTTTGAACCCGCCACCTTCGGCATATGGGGCCGGCACCCTGCTCAATGAGCCACAGGCACCGCCCAGAAAAATATCTTAATATGGCTTGGCACCCATAGCTCAGTGAGTAGGGCGCCAGCCATATACGCCAAGCCTAGCAGGTTCGAGCCTGGCCAAGGCCAGCTAAACAACAATGACAACTGTAACCAAAAAGTAGCCGAGCTCTGTGGTGGGCACCTATAGTCCCAGCTACTCAGGGGACTGAGGCAACAAAATCACTTAAGCCCAAGAGTTTGAGGTTGCTGTGAGCTGTCACACCATGGCACTCTACTGAGGGTGACATAGTAACATTCTGTCTCAAAAAAAAAAGAAATCTTAATACTTAATCATGTTCTCAGTTTGTTTTAACTTTCAGGACACAACAAAGGAAAAAGGATAACCAACAGTCAAGACTCCAAATATTATTTACTAATTATCAGGAAAAATGTTTAGTAAGAGTGTGAGGTAGGGGACAACAAAGAATTCCTTTTATCTCAATTATAAATTATTTCTATTCATTTTGGATTATTTTCTTAACTAGAATTAAATGTCAACCTTAGTGTTAAATATGAAGGGAATTTTGAGTTAAACTTTGAAGCCCATTCTCAGCCAAGAAATTAAGTCAAATCTATTTCACTTCAGGAATTTTAAAGATAAAATTTAAATTGTATTTAATTTATTGATTTATTGATTTGAGGTTCATTTATACAATTCCAGTGTTCCCTTGAGTTATAAACACAGACAAATTCTAAGGACTGTGTGAGGGGTGATGTTACAGAAATTACGCCATAGATCTACTATATATACCCATAATCCCAACATGAATTACTGGACTTCTTGAAATTAAAAAAAAAAAAAACAATTCTACTTCTTATCTTATATTTAAATGAAAGCAAGACTGACTGCTTGAGTGTACTTAGAAAATTGCTCACTTCAAGATGGCCAACTAGTGGCAGCTTTCATCACAAGTTCCTGTGCAGAGGGAGTAGAGAAGCTGAAGGTGGGGAGTTGAACACAAGGAGAAGAATGCAAGGTGCACATCATCCCCACTGAGACAAACTTTGAGGCCAAGAAAGAACAGAATCCAGATACTGAGTGACTACTTGGAAGGAATAAAGTAGTCACTTTATTCTTTATTTCACTGAGCCTCTCACCTCAGTCGACAGGAGAAGGTATTGAGTTTCCGGTCCTCCTATACCTGGGAAGTTCTATCTCTGAGCCCAGTACCCATCCTTCCTGGCACAAAAGAGCACAAACTTCCTCTATGCAGTTCTAGACCCACAGTCCACCCTTACCCCGCATTTGGTTGACTGGCCCCTGCAGAGGCAGGAGTGTTTGGGGAACACTCTGAAAGGACAATCCATTGTTGGGGGTTGCTGAACAGTGGTGCAGAAAGAGTGGTGCCACAATGATAACTTTGGTGTGGAGAGGTGCCTCCCTTTCCTGTGGAAGGAGTCCTTCCCCTAGCCCCTCCTTGCTCGTGCTGCTTGGGCAAGCTTGGCAGGATATCTAGGTCAAAGCCAGCCATGGATTCTTGTTCTCTTGCCACCACTGTTTGACTTTGTGCTGCTGTGAGTGATGTTGGAATAGGGAGGGGTGGATTCTGGGGGTCTATTTGCAGATTCTCCTCCAGTTATCGCCAGCGGGGGGTGGGGGGATGGGGGGCAGGGCAGAGCGCAGGTATTCAGATCTTGGTTCAGTGGAGGTTCCAGCTAAGTGCTGCAACACCTTGGGATTGGGTAGAAGGCAAGCTGACATCAGGACAGAACCAGGCTGCACTGACTTGCCAGATCAGCACTTGGAGACTGTGGTTGCAGCCTTAATAGGGCTGTTGGGCAAAAGCCACAAGCACAAGCTCCAGGTAATTCAGGAAATGGCAGTTGCTCTATTTCCTACGCCCTCCCAATCCATTTTCCATCTTTTACATTTACCTGGATGGAGTTGAAACACATTCTTCTTTGTAAACTATTGCAAGAATGGAAAATAAATATCCAATGTACTCAATACTAATATGAAACCAATATATAAACAATTACATGCTCATATGAACGATAAAACACAAATATAGTCTGGAGGAGGGGAAGGAAAGGAGGGAGGGGACAGTGGGGAGGACAATTGGCAGAAGGAGAGAGGACAGGTGGTGGGATCTCATCTATTGTGCACATTGTGGGGCTTTATAACACGCCTCTGGGCGAGGGGCTCTTTTACAACTGGAAGTGAGAACAATGTAATCTAAAAATTTGGGGCAGTGCCTGTGGCTCAAAGGAGTAGGGCACTGGCCCCATATGCTGAAGGTGGCGGGTTCAAACCTAACTCTTGCCAAAAACTGCAAATGAAAAAAAAATAGTAGAAAATAAAAATTTGTACCCGCATATTAATTTGAACTCCAAATAGCAAATATAATTGTTAGAAATAAAAGCAAATCTGGAGGTATCACATTATCAGACTTTAGATTATGCTACAAGTCTATCCTGATCAGAACAGCATGATACTGACACAAAAATAGAGACATAGACCTACGGAATAGAATGGAGAATCTAGAGATAAACCGAGCCACATACTGCTGTTTGGTTTTTGATAAACCAAACAAAAACATGCAATAAGGAAAAGAATCCCTATTCAATAAATGGTGCTGGTAGAACTGGTTAGCCATATGTAGAAGTCTGAAACTGGGGTACTGTGAAACTTACTAAATGTAGAATATAAATGCTTTAACACAATAACTAAGAAAATGACATGAAGGCTATGTTAACCAGTTTGATGAAAGTATTTTAAATTGTATATAAAACCAGCACATTGTACCCCATGCTTGCATTAATGTACACAGCTATGATTTAATTAAAAAAAAAAAAAAACAAAGAAGTCTGAAGCTGAACCTGTACTTCTCACCACTGACAAAAATTGATTCTCACTGGATAAAAGATTTAAATGTAAGACACAAAACAGTAAAAACCCCAGAAAAGAGTGTGGGGAAAATACTTGAAGATACTGACTTGGAAAAAGATTTTATGAGGAAGATAGCCCCTGGCAATTGCAGCAATACCAAAGATAAATTACTGGGATTTGAACAAGCTAAAAAAGCATCTGCACAGCTAGGAATACGGTAAGGCAAGGCAAACAGCCTTCAGAATGAGAAAAGATTTTTGCATGTTATGAATCTGACAAAGTCCTGATAACTAGAATCTACAGAAAACTCAAATTAATCAACAAGAGCAAACAACCCCATTTATAAGTGGTCAGAAGACTTGAACAGAAACTTCTCTGAAGATGACAGATGAATGGCCAACAAATGCATGAAAAAATGCTCATCATCTTTAATTATCAGAGAAATACAAATGAAAACCACTTTGAGATATCACCTAACCCCAGTAAGATTAGCTCACATCACAGAGAACCAAAACTACAGATGCTGGTGTGAATGTGGAGAGAAGGGAACACTTTTGCACTGCTGGTGAGATTGCAACCTAATACAGCCTTTTTGGGAAAAAGTATGGAGAATTTTGAAGGAACTAAAAGTTGACCTACTGTTTTGATCCTGTAATTCCAATACTAGATATCTACCCAAATGAACAAAAATCATTTTACAAAGAAGACATTTGCACCAGAAACTTTTTTGTTTTTTGTTTTTTTTTCCTTTTTTGAGACAGAGCCTCAAGCTGTCACCCTGGGTAGATAACATGGCACCACAGCTCACAGCAACCTCCAATTCCTGGGCTCAAGCAATCCCCTTGCTTCAGCCTCTCAAGTAGCTGGGACTACAGGCGCCCTCCACAACACCTGGCTATATTTTGGTTGTAGTTGTCATTGTTGTTTTAGCTGGCCTGGGCTGGATTTGAATCCTCCAGCTACGGTGTATGTGGCTGGTGCCTTAGCCGCTTGAGCTACAGGTGCCAAGCCTGCAGCAGAATGTTTATTATAGCCTAATTTATAATTGCCAAGTCATGGAAGCAACCCAAATTGCCATCAACCCATGAATGCATTAACAAATTGTGGTATTTGTATAGCATAGAATACTATTCAGCCATAAAAAAAAAATGGAGAGTTCACATCTTTTATGTTTACCTGGATGAAGTTGAAACACATTCTTCTTAGTAAAGTATCTCAAGAATGGAAAAAAAAATATCCAATGCACTCAATAATTATATGAAACCACTATATAAACCATTACACATCCACACAAACTATAAAACAGAAATATAGTCTAGTGAGGGGGAATGAAGTGGGTGGATACAAGTCAGGGGAGGGGAAGGTGATTGGATGGAGGAGAGAGAGCAATTGCCAGGATCTCACCTAATGTATACAATGTGAAGGTATTTGGTGTGCCCCCTGGGTGAACGTTTCCACTACAATTTGAAGTTTACCTTGGAAGTGAGAACAACGCAACCTAAAAATTTGCACGCTCATATTAATTTAAAATTAAAAAAGGAAAATTGATAACTTAAATGACATCTACCACCAGGTTTTATACAGATGACTCGGGGCACTTTATCAGTACATTTGCTAGTACATTTGACAAGAAATTAACCAGAACACCAGGTGCCAAAACAAATTATAAGGGACAACTTTAATAACTTAATGATCCATTCATATGTCTATACATCATTATAAAAGAAGTAAAGTTAAACTGCTTTGTTCTAGATTGCATTTATAGCTCTCAAATTTGTAATTATTACCTTTAGTTTCCACACTGAAATTATTTAAAGAGTTCTAAAAATCAATGGGACTATTTGATTTGTATATGAACTCTGAAGTGGAAGAAAGATAACAATATTCAGTAATCTTGAAATTCTTTACATCCGCTGATTTAAAAGCAAGATATATCTTAACCCCCTGTGATTGGGTCTTCAGGAATTTTCATCAGACTGAAAAAGTTGCGTGTGCACTTCCATTGTTCCCAATTTTTGCTTTAATAGTGGGTCATCTCAAAAGTTTCTTATTTTCCATAACAATTCATTATGGATTTATCCTCTACAGTTTATTAATATACTTCTTGAACCTATTTATGTTTTGGAGGGGCCATTTATCATTCTAATTACTTTCATAGATTTACTACTTCTTCATGAAAAGGTCTTCATTTGCTCTTAAATTTGCCTTCTTCAACTGTAATGTTGCCCCCTTGGCTTTAGTTTTTCCTAGATTTGTTTAAACAAGTCCAAGTTCACCACTCTGTACATGTCATGATGTTAAAAACTACAATCAAGTACCTTTATTCTCCCTACAAAATGAAAACTAACCATTTTGTGTAAACAGAAACAATGTATTAATAGATAATTATTAGACTATGTCTGATGTTTATTAGGCCTAGAGAATAAGCTGATATTTGTTTTTAGCAATATCTCCTCACATCTGAGAAGGAGAAACTGAGATTTGGAGAAATAAAGTAGTATTGCAATAATGGGCACCAAATCAGTTTTGCTGCCAAGAATAAAATCTAAACATAGATGCTCAAACTAATGCAGAAAAATTTGAAGCATGGGTTTTCCTGGCTGTGTCAAAATCTTGGGAGATTGTAAGTTCTGGAGAAAATATAGATTCTGATTCAGTAAAGCCCAGAAATTCTTATTTTTAATGAACTCGTATATTAATTCTGATGAGTATCCCAGTTTGGGAAACCATTGATATAATATATCATTGACGTCAACTAAAATACAGTGATGGGGAACGTACTGTGTTATTTTCTAGAACTCAGCTCCAATTGTATCTGTGCCAATATTCCCAACTCATAACATGTAAAATCATTCTCTAAAACATTAAAGAAAATGAATAGCATTATTGTGCTTTTACTGATCTTTTACATACTGATTTAAGATATATAGTGTACAACATGAGTTATCTGTAGCCTTTTGAAGAGTGGATCCCATTTTTTACAGATTAATCTTTTGCTTTGGAAGCTGCCCTATAATACTAATCCCAGTGTTTTATTTTCATGAAATGTCTGTGTCAACTGAAGGCATGTAAATCAGCACATACTGTGCTCTAGCACAGCTGAATTATAAACCCATTAAGGGCTGAAATTATAGAAATGATGACCTAGTCTTCCTTGAGGCTCCACGATTCCATACCTCCAGCTGTTGTGTATCCATGCTACAAGAGGAGCATTTAAACATGATCTTGGGAAAGCTTCAAAAAGCTTAAGAAAGCTCTGACCCAAACAATTTAATTTGGTTTTTACTAATTGTGTAGGATGTGTGCATATTGGGCTGGGTGGGGGGAGGGGGAATAGTAAAAGAGAGAAAGAGAGATTGAGAATGAAGCTATGTAAAATTTTCTTCAAGCCAACATCCTGAATAATGATGAATGAAGAGCAGCATAATTCATTGATGAAATGAAGTTGTATCTAGTTCAGTTAGGCATACATAACCCCATGTTTTGGGATTTTTGTTTGTTTTCAAAATTTCGTAATTCTCTGTTCATTGATTTTTAATTTATAGCATCATTAAAAAAAAAAGAATCATGTTATAGAATTGAAGATCTTGTTAGGAAAAATCTCTCTTGACAATCTAAGCTAAGAGGGTGTGATGCTGGGGCAGTGCATTTCGTTGTTGTTGTTACAAAAGAGAAAATTGTTCTTTCAGCTAGAGCAATAGTGACTAACAGCAACTGCTTCCTGTGAAATTGTTCCAAGCACATTTCCATAAAGAAGGGTTCTATTATACTTGAACCCTGCTTATATTCCAGCTCCATCTACATTCTACTCCAGGCGTTCATGTGTTTCTCCCCCCAACAATTTGGCTATTTAATGCTTGCACAGGCCTATAATTGTGCTGATGTCATCCAGCCAATCAATCATAGAACTATTCATTAGGATATGTGCAATCAGGGCAGTGTCAAAATGAACTACATTCATTTCGCAACTAAATATCAAATGATGGTAAATTAAACTCTTATTGTAATGATGGTATTAAAATGTGCAACTATATTTTCTTCTCACCGCTATACTATATTTACTAGAGAAGACAGTAAACACAGATTTCACTGACTTTAAAGCTGGAGCTTGGCTTGAAAGAAAGAGGGTAGGGGATTTGTATTTCCATGTGAAAAGCCCCTTATATTGAGTTGATGGAAAACAAGGCACTAAACATTATATTTTAGCAAAATAAGAATGTATGAGCATATTTTCCATGTATAGTGTGGTCTATGACCGTGTGTCAGCACCAAAAACGAATATAGGTGCACTGACTCCTCCACCATCAACAAAAATCCCACAGAAACGAATGCTAGTTATAACCAAAGAAAAATAATTCATATGCTTACATATTTTTCTCCTGCAAAAATGTGCTCTTTTCAAAATTAAGGTTAATGTGATATTTTATCATTGAAAAACTACACTATGACCTTTCATAAGTTTACCCTTGTATAAAAGGTCATTAGTGGAAAGTAGAAAATTGAGTGGCATTGATAAGAATAATTATATAGTGTTTTCTCCTGTTTTTCAAGAATAGAAGAGTCAAATGTTAATTAAAATAGTTAAATAAAAGGAAAACGTAAAAGTAAGTTAAATGTATCCTTTGCAGCTGTCCTTGTCTTGAATTTCTTCAAGATATATTAAAAGCTCTCATATTAGAATCATTAAAGACAGTTTAAAACAGATTTTCACAGCAAGAGGTATTAACATTTTAGCAAAATTTTAATGGGGAATTTTCACATGAGGCAAGACTAAAGACAAAGAATATTTAAAGATGAAACTATTAATTAACCAACAATTTTCTGTGGTTCTGATGTTTTTCTCTTAGTAACATTCCCTTTCTTCTGGATTCTGCAATAAGGTCAAAATTACCCACCACTTATCTCATTATATTCTCTCTCTTTCAGTGTCCCAGTTTCTGGACATGATTTCACTACAGAATAGAGTAGAAGATCAGTTAGATCATGGAGAATATTTCCTTTATCAAAATAAATTTGTATACGAGCCAAATTCACAAGCACCACTATGAAAATCTTGGCATTAAGAAAAAAGACTTTTCTCTTAAATACATTCTAAAACATTTTCCAGTACTTCACATTATGGCAGGGTGTCTTTAGTTCTGAAAATAATTTTCTAAAATGAATACATTTTTAAGAATACAATTAAGAATATCACAAATTTATTTACTGGGAACATATTTAGCTAGTAATGAATCAAATCCAAATTTTCTCAAACATGAGAAATAAAATTTTGTAATTCAATAAAGATAAATATATTTTCTTTTCTTTTTTCTTTTTTGTAGAGACAATCTCACTTTGTCACCCTCGGTAGAGTGCCGTGGCGTCACAGCTCACAGCAACCTCCAGCTCTTGGGCTTAGTTGATTCTCTTGCCTCAGCCTCCCGAGTAGCTGAGACTACAGGCGCCCACCACAATGCCCAGGTATTTTTTTGTTGCAGTTTGGCCGGGGCAGGGTTCAAACCCGCCACCCTTAGTAGATGGGGCCGGCGTCCTACTCGCTGAACCACAGGTGTCGCAAAGATAAATATATTGTCAAACAATGTTTTTTTAAATCATGTTTCCTCAAAGGCAAAATACACCATTAATTCTAAAATGTTAAGTTGAACAACTGAAATATATTATAAGTCAGTAATCTGAACTGTAAACAGAAAAGAAATAAGTGTAAGTGTAAAAGAAATCACTTTTGCCAAAACAAAAAAACGTATTTATTATTTGCTCAGTATCTCTGGAAATGCCTAAAAAGTTGGCATGTGTACTGTGCAATTAATAAAAACACTCTAATCGGACTATAGAGTTAGTTCAGTGAAGACATCGCTGCTGGTGCAAAAGGGAACAAGACAGCCCAGCATATACCACTGACTAGATACTGAGATGTTGTGTTCAAAAGAACTGTCTGACTCTAAGCCCATAGCATACCTGCCCTCAATGCTTCTACCCCTGCCCAAATGATATCTACACAGTCCCTTCTTCTTGGCATCACTTGTTCCCTGTTCAAAGGATAAAGAATGATCATTTGATTAGCAAAGTTTAAATTATGTGCCCAAGTCCTAGAGCCATCACCTGCATTTTGCAGGTTCTACAAGTGGCAAGTTAGTTTGGCCTCTTACGGTGAAAGATTCCCCAAACATAAAAGGGGAAGTTTAAATTGTTTTTGAAAAACCAAAACACAATGACAAATGATCACTACAGTTCACCCCTTCAGCTGCCTAACATCAGAATAGAATGCTCTTCCCATACCATCTAGCATGGCATGGCTCTTAGTTTGTGCTAGGCATCCTTGTAAACATTTCGCATATATAGTATTTATTCTTC
The DNA here is from genome assembly GCA_963574655.1 of Perodicticus potto. Taxonomy (NCBI): domain Eukaryota; kingdom Metazoa; phylum Chordata; class Mammalia; order Primates; family Lorisidae; genus Perodicticus; species Perodicticus potto. The sequence goes on from CAUYRH010116531.1 coordinate 22,513, forward strand.
ACTACAACCCTGTGAGGTAAGTTCTAGGATGCTTCCCAATTTATCAGTGAAAAAAATGAAGCAAAGAAAAATTAAATAGCTTTCTCAAGGTCTCAAACCCTTGAATAATACTATAGACTTGCATAATATGATTCAACTCCTTCTTTTGCAACCAAAGCTGCACTATCTCTTTAAAACTTATCAACCACAAGTTCTTATCACTTACTTCGTCCAGTTCTAGATACAAGGTGTCTTGGTAATGGCCATTGTTCCTCTTTTTATGTCATAATTCCCTTTCAACGTTCTAATTGGTAAATTTAAGAATAAGATATCTTATAATTTTCATAATTAACAAAACACACATTAAATACTTAGAAAGGTAGGAGAAAACTGGTTAAGATATGCAAATGCATACAGCAGGGTACAGAAAATGATATGGATTAAGGCAACAGTCCTTCTTTCTGCAGCCAATCACAAGGCCCCAATTGGTATTAAGGATTTCCTCCCTCTACTGCCCATTTAATTTTCCCTTTTCTCTCAGCTAGCATTTTTGCTTGCTAGAGTTCTTTATGTGTGGATGACTAAACATTTGCTACTGAAGGATCTAAGCTCTTAGTGATTCTGCCGAGTAGGGGAGAAAAGGTAAATCATTTCCTCACTCATCGCAAGGTTAATGGTGGTGGCCCCTATAACAAAAGATAGATTAACAGGAGAAAAGCACACAAATTTGTTTAATATAAGTTTTCCCTCACACAGGAGCCTTCAGAAATGAAGACCCAAAGAAATGGTGAAATACATGTTTTTTTTTTTTTTTTTTGTAGAGACAGAGTCTCATTTTATCACCCTCGATAGAGTGCTGTGGCGTCACAGCTCACAGCAACCTCCAACTCCTGGGCTTAGGTGATTCTCTTGCCTCAGCCTCCCCAGTAGCTGGGACTACAGGCACCCACCACAACGCTTGGCTATTTTTTGTGCAGTTTGGCGGAGGCCGGGTTCAAACCCACCATCCTCAGTAAATGGGGGTATACCAACCTCATGGGGGTATATATCACCTACCTACTGAGCCACAGGCGCCTCCCAGGGAGATATATGTGTTTTTATGGACAGTCTTACAGGAGTATAATTGAAGGACAAAATAGTTTCCATCTATGAGTTATAATAAGCTGGTGGGGAAGGACTTAGCAAGGCCTATTTGTTCAGTTTTTTCTTGATGTCTCTGTATGACATTCCTTCTTTCTGGGTATAAGACAGGACACCTGTCACAGAGGGTCTTCAGGGCAGAAGGGAAGGAAAAGGTCAGATGGTGAACCTTTCTAGCTTTTATGGCTTGCGGAGAGGGGAATCCTAATTTCTATGGCCTACTTCAGGAGAAAGGAAGCAGGAAAAGGTCAGAGAGAAAGTTCTACTTCTGCTCCTTTCTCAAGTTCCAGTGTGTCACATTTTGGGGTAGTATTTCCTGCTGGATTAGAGTCTTGATAATATTTCCTATTATCACTGTCCATTGGATGTAGCCCTACCAGGAGCACACCCAGTATCTACCTCAATTGTGTAACAGCAGCTTTATCTGAGTCAATAACACAACACCATTTTTGCCTGTTTAATCAATATAAATAAGGCACTTGAAAGGACTAGTTAATATTTCAGTTTTCAGTTCAGTGTAACCATTATTATTTCCTCAGATAGAAACATTATTCCTTTGAATACTAAGATCTTTCCGTTAGCAAACCCTAAAGTTACAGAAATGGGAAATGAAAATCACGAGTGTTTTATTAGGTGTAATAATGAGAAGAAGGTGCTACTTCCACTCTTTTTCATTGGTTCCGAGACCTACGAGATCTATGCGAGAAGCTGGAACATACATTGATCACGGTGCAGATCAAATACTGCGTCCCATAAAAGAGCATCCTAACCTCAAATTTGTCTTTCAGTTGGCACAGTGACTATGTCTTCAGTAGGATCTATCAGTTCATAAACCAACCTGCTTCTGGGTAATAAAGTTCATGGTTAACCAGTGAATCACATAGAAATTAGCCAGCTCATCACCTTACTTCTTTTGCTAAGAGATGAGCTGTTTGGTTGCAGGAGTGTCCAACCTGTAGCCTGTGGCCTGCATGCAGATTATTTGAGGACTGTTTTGCTTGTCTGTGATGTCAGGTATTAGAAAAGTATGCACAAATCTTTTCTTTTGTGCATCAGTTTTCATTAGAGTTTGTGTATTTAATGTGTACCCCAAGAAAACTCTTCTTTTTCCAGGGTGCAGCAGGAAAAAGAAAAGGCTGGACACGATTGGTGGGTAATATTGTGTGATATTGTGTGACTGTGTTTATGGTATTCAATACATAGATGATGGTTCTTACAAAAGCATGATGGGCAGAAGGAAATAAAAATATATATATATTTTTTACATAGAAAAGTAAATTTTTTATTGTTGAAATTACAAATAATTTTTCTGAACTTATAAAGGTTTTCAGTAATCACTTCAAAACTTCTAGAGAACAGTTTCCAATATTAATGTGTTTTTTCCTCCACTAAAAAAAGGAAAGATTTCTATCTGAGAACAACCCTTAACACAGAGTCCATTTCCCCAATAAATTCCCCTCACAACTAGACATTAGCTTCCATAAATAAGCTCTTCACCCAACTGTTATTGTTATTATTATTATTTTTTTTTTTTTGCAGTTTTTGGCCGAGGCTGGGTTTGAACCTGCCACCTCTGGCATGTGGGGCCGGCGCCTTACTCCTTTGAGCCACAGGCGCTGCCCGCACCCAACTGTTTATGAAGAAAAATTTGCTACCAGACTACTGCCCTTACTCTTCTTACTTAAAATCAGATTTTGTAGGTATTTAGTGACAAACTCTTATTATTTGGATATATTTGTCCAAATATATACTGATATATAGTATCAGACAAAAAAAAATCTGTTAATATCTGAAGCTAAATCTCAATTTAGACAATAAGGATTTTATTTGTATGATGATTGCTGATGTTAACTGTTGATTAAGATGTTCTATCTTGATTAATGTCCTTATTCCGTAGTCACTTTTTCCAAAGATGTATTCAAATTTCACAGGTCATACAATTCACAGTAACAACCTAGACTTGGATAATAGCTTCTAAAACATATAATCAGTCATGACAGGTGACAGGTGATCAATCAGATCATTGACAAGAGATCATCCTATTAAAAAGAAAATAAGCAAGGGTGGCACCTGTGGTTCAAAGGCATGGGGCTCTGGCCCCATATGCCAGAGGTGGCGGGTTCAGACCCAGCCCCGGACAAAAACTGTAAAAAAAAGTCACAAATTTGTGCTTTCTTTCCCTTCTCTGGACAAAAACCAGTCATGGAGATTTTAGGATATATTGCATGGAGTGACTTCCATAAACAAATCATTCCCTCAGAAGCACAGGATGAGAAGGATGTTTTGGAAATATTTCCTGTAAGAATCTCACTACATTAAAAATTATAACCTGCATATCTGTGTTTTTTTCAGAGCCTTCCCAACAAAGACTCTATTAAGAGCTCTACAAATAGGGGAATACATTATCCTCATGCAGATGCTTTCGGTTTCTTTTTCTTGGCCTTCAGTACCAGAGGCAGAGAGATCTTAAAGGCTGCCTCGCATGTAGTGCAGATAGGGCTGAAATTGCAGAATACTGACAAACATACCGAACAGACAGAGTCAATTTCAATGAGATTTCGATGACAGAAGCAGGCAGCCCTGTAGTCAACATGAACTTGGGGTGGGAGGATTAACTGAGATCTCTGATCTTGATCAGGAAGGAAAACCCACAGCAAATACTACAGAAGTGAGGGTATCTGAGGGACCTTCAAGTACAGGCCTCCTGTGATGTCACAAGCCTATTGGAGGAGCCCTGAATCAGAGTCTAAAATGCAGACATCAATCAAAATATTCTGTTTCTGTGCTGCAAAGATGACATTCATGAAGTTCATATACTGCAATGCACTGTCTTCTGCAGCCTTAATCACCAATATCCTTGATTTCATTTCTTGATTATCTTTAACTTCCTTGTTCATTCTGTAAATGTAGCAAAGGGCTTTGGCCAGGGATTCTGCCAGCAGAGCTTCTGTATCTTGATCCTTTATGTCACTCTCAGTCATTAGATCTTTAATCTCTTCAACAATAACTTCATTTGCTGCTGTTAACAGCATGTATTTTCCATCTTTACTTCCTGTGGGATTAAATTCAGGAGGAGGGTTGCCAGGGTCTCTGAAGAAGTGCCAAAGTCTGCCATTTTTCCCAGGATATAAAAACCAACTTAAATGAATGTAACTTGCTATCACAGCAAGTTTGTTGGAAGGATTCATGAGTAAATGGGAATTTCCCATCACCATCACAGCATCTATGCATTTGGATAAAGTAAACTAAGATTCCTTCCTTCAGTGCTTGTTTTCCCCACCAAATTGGATTGGTATCAATTATGATAACTAGAAGATTCAATTCATCTCCTGTTTGGAAGGAAGTATGGGGAATCCTCAAAGAACTCAAATTAGACCTCCCATTTGATCCTGCAATCCTATTACTAGGCATTTACCGTCTGAGACCATGTTGATCAAGAGCCTCAGCGTACAGCAAGCTCCAGGCTCCTCCACGGCAATAAAAATATTTTATTCCAGCAAAGAAAATACAGCTCTCTCCATGATAGAGTCCACTTTGATCAACAGGAGGCTAAATAGTCCCCCTCTGTATTAGGATCAAGTATTACTGTAGGCAAATTGGGCACTCAGTAAGGCCAACCTTGGTGAAAGAGATTTTATATCATTGATATATTGATATCAGACAGAAACTCTGTTCCTGCTACCAGGGTCAAATGTTTCACTAAGTCATTAAGTGAGCACTAGGGAGACTGAGAAAATAACTCAAACTGTTACTATATGAACAGGTCTTTTTTTTTTTTTTTTTTTTTTTTTTTTGAGACAGAGCCTCAATCTGTCACACTGGGTAGAGTACCATGGCATCACAGCTCACAACAACCTCCAGCTCCTGGGCTTAAGAGATTCACTTGCCTCAGTTTCCCAAGAAGCTGGGACCACAGGCACACATCACAACACCTGGTCATTTTTTGGTTCTAGTTGTCATTGTTGTTTTGCAGGCCTGGGTTGGATTAGAACCCGCCAGCTCTAGTGTATATGGCTGGTGCCCTAGCCACTTGAGCTACAGGTGCCGAGCCTGAACAGGTCTTTTTTTTTTTTTCTATCATTTTTGGACGTCTATTCTGCCAATTATGACTTTTGGTGAATGTTCATATGAGACACAAACATTCTCCCACTTGGTGCTAATACTAAGCCCTACAAAAAACACTTAAGGCGGGCAGCACCTGTGGCTCATTGAGTAGGGCGCTGGCCCCATATACAGAAGGTGGCGGGTTCAAACCTGGCTCCGGCTGAACTGCAAAACAGAAAAATAGCCGGGCGTTGTGGCGGGCGCCTGTGGTCCCAGCTACTCCGGAGGCTGAGGCAAGAGAACTGCCTAAGACCGGGAGTTGGAGGTTGCTGTGAGCTGTGCGATGCCATGGCACTCTACCAAAGGTGATAAAGTGAGTAAGACTGTCTCTACAAAAAATAAACAAACAAAAAAACACAAATTAAGGCTGTACACTGTGGCTCATGCCTGTAATCCTAGCACTCTAGACAGCTGAGGTGGATGAATTTCCTGAGGTCACAGGTTCAAGACCAGCCTGAGCAAGAACGAGACCTCATTTCTAAAAACAGTCAGGCATTGTTACAGTCGCCTGTAGTCCCAGCTATTTGGGAGGCTGAGGCAAGAGAATCACTTGAGTCCAAGAGTTTGAGGTTGCTGCAAGCTATTACGCCATGGCACTCTACCAAGGGCAACAAAAAAAACTCTTACTTAAACTTTCATATCACCAATCATCCCAATTTGATTCTTTCAAACTCTCTGATCACCTAGCCAAACTATTAGCCACTACCCATGAATAAGTAATTATCCACATCTAAGGCCATATATCTTTCCAGGCAAAGTGGACAGTGAGATATACAGCTTGAATTTCAGCCAATTGGAAGGATTTTTTTCTTCATCAGTGTCTTTCAGGGTAACCTCTAAGTGAGCCTGCAATACTGCAATAGTCCACTTTTTACCTGGTGTCAGCACATCATTCAGAGTTATCTATAAACCAGGTTCAAATTTTTTCTCCTTGGCTCAGTGCCTGTGGCTCAACGGGCTAAGGCGTCAGCCATGTACACATGAGCTGGCAGGTTCGAATCCAGCCTGGGCCCGCCAAACAACAATGACGGCTGCAACCAAAAAATGGCCGGGCGTTGTGGTGGGCACCTGTAGTCCCAGCTACTTGGGAGGCAGAGGCAAGAGACTCACTTGAGCCCGGGAATTGGAGGTTGCTGTAAGCTGTGATGCCACGGCACTCTATTCAGGGTGACAGCTTGAGGCTCTGTCTCAAAAAATAAAAATAAAAATAAACAAATTTTTTCTCCTTTGTTAACTGGTCATCAGGAAATATTCAGGAAGTCAACAGTGTCATTTGCAAGAATGACAGTGCAGCTGAAATAGACATATTAGGAGTGTGAGTCATCTGCTCATACAAATTACTTATGTCTTCAGGATCTGTTCAAATCCAATCTTGTGTATTCTACTTCCTCTGAATAATGGAATGCTGTTGTATGTCCAAGTTTATGACTTAGTGAATCAGATTACACCTGTCCCATGATGGCTGGTTCAGGTCTTATCAGCACTTGATGTGAAGCCTAGATCAGCAAGCAAGAAGCTATTTCTCAAAGGGTAAAAGGTGGTTTGCCAAAGCAAATATAGTTTTGTTCCAAAACATATTGGGCCTACATTATATTTCTCCTTGGTATAGGAGGCTTGTCCCAGGATCTGTCCTATATCTCAATGTGCCATGAGTACATTTTTGCATCCATGGATGTATTAGGTCATAACATCCAAGTTGCAGAGCAACTTGCCTTGCAGTCTTTTAACTTGTGCTCTGCTGACATAGAGATCATTAAACCCAATGGAGGAATAATTCTACATGGAACTCAACAAAAGATCCCATCACTTGGGGCAGCGCCTATGGTTCATCGAGTAGGGCGCCGGCCCCATATACCGAAGGTGGCAGATTCAAACCCAGCCTCCGCCGAACTGCAAAAACAGAAAAATAGCCAGATGTTGTGACGGGCTCCTGTAGTCTCAGCTACTCGGGCAGCTGAGGCAAGAGGATCACCTAAGCCCAGGAGTTGGAGGTTGCTGTGAGCTGTGTGATGCCACTGCACTCAGCCGAGGGCGATAAAGTGAGACTCTGTCTCTACAAAAAAAAAAAAAAAGAAAAGAAAAAGATCCCATGACTTGATACCATCTGGCCTTTCACTACTTTCAGTTACAACTAAACCAGTATCCTCCCATAGGTATTAGAATATATGTTGCTGTGAGCAATCCCTGCTAGAGTGATTCTAATGTCTATATTATTTAGTATTCTTAGATGTCAGTAACTAAAATCAACTTTGGCAAATTAAGCATAAAAGAAGTCTATTCAAAGAGCCGAAGAATATTGAAAAGCACTTAGAATCCCTAAAAAGGATATGAGAATCTTGCATGAAGAATAGTAATCAAAAATAAATAAATAAATAAAACCTACCCAAAATTTCACCACAGAATTGGTCCAGTGATAAACTCACTACTACCATCAATGCCATTGCTGGAAGGAAACACAATTTACATGCTGCTATTATCTGAATGTGTCCCCCCAAAATTCATACGCTGAAGCCTGATACCCAGTGTGATAGTATTATGAGGTGGGTCCTTTTAGGAGGTGATTAGATTGTGAAGGTGGAGGCCTGATCAAGGAAATTAATACCCTTGCTAAAAAAGGCCACAGAGAGCTTGCTTTTTCCACCATCTGAGAACCCAGAGAGAAGAAGGTACTGTCTATGAGAAATGAGTCCTCAACAGACATCGAATTAGTTAGCACCCTGATCTTGGACTTCCTAGCCTCCAAAAGCATGAGAAATAAATTTCTATTGCTTATAAGCCACTCAGTTTATTATATTTTTGCTCCAGCAGTCTTAATGGACAAAGATACACACACACTGATAAGTGGTGATACTACTAGACTCATTGGCACTGTTGCCTCTAGACATTGAATTCCTTCATGCCATAAATATGTACTAAGTACCTACCATATGCCAGGCACTGCTCTCAGTGCTGAGGACATAGCAGCAAAAAGAGAGAGTGACAGAGAAAGAGAAAATATCTGCCCTCATGGAAGTTACATTGCAGTAAAGGGAGAGAGAAAGAATAAGCAGATGAGTAAAATATGTAATATATTAGATGCTCTTAATTACTGGGAAGAAAAATAAATCAAGGGAAGAGGGATAAGCAGAGTTATGGAAGAATTGCAATTTTAAATAAGATGACCAGAAAAAAACTTCCTGAGAAGGTAACATTTAAGTAAAAACCCGAAAAGGGTGAGCCAGTGACAAGCTACCCAACTATCTAGGTAATACAATTTCTGAGAAAAAAAACACGAAGTCCAGAGGCTCTGAGTTTGGAGTATATCTGAGATGTTTAAGGAACAATAAGAAGGCCAGTGTAGCTAAAAGAGGATAAGCAAGAAAATGAGATTCGATTATGTAGGACCCTGTAGCCAAACTGAAGACTTTAGATTTAGCTGAGTAAAATGGGAAATGAGGCCGGACACGGTGACTCACTCCTATATTCCAAGCACTCTGGGAGGCCAAGATAGATGGATTGCCTGAGCTCACGAGTTTGACACCAGCCTGAGCCAGAGCCAGAGTGAGACCTTATCCCTAAAAAAAATAGCAGGGTGTTGGGGCGGGCACCTGTAGCCCCAGCTACTTGAGAGGCTAAGGCAAGAGACTCTATTAAGCCGAAGAGTTTGAGGTTGCTGTGATGCCATGGCACTCTACAGAGGGCAACAAAGTGAGACAGTATCTCAAAAAAATAAATAAATAAAATGAAATAAAATAAAATGGAAAATCACTGGAGCATTCTGAGCAGAGTGAGCTGATCTCACATATTCTAACTGGGCAATACTGGCTTATATGTGGACAACCCAAAAGAATGACACATGTGTTCATTCATTCAACAAGTACTTGTGAAATATCTACTGTTATAGATATCATTTTGGGGGGTCTAGAATACAAAAATAAACAAGACAAACCAAAATCTTTGAGATCCTGGAACTTATAATGCAGTGGGGGTAACAGAATATAAACATGCAAATAAATACATAATATATATAATGGTGCTAAATGCTCTAAAACAGTGGTTCTCGACCTGTGGGTCGCAACTCCTTTGGGGGTTGAACGACCCTCTACCCTTTCATAGGGGTCTCTGTGGAACTGAGACACCGCTCCTCATGTGTGTGGGTCACCACAACATGAGGAACTGTACTAAAGGGTCACGGCGTTAGAAAGTTGAGAACCACTGCTCTAAAGAAATATGAGGCAGGATTAAGAAAATATAGCATAGCATAAATGGGGAGTACCTTTTATCTAAAGTGATCAGAAAATTCCTCTCTAATACAGAGACATTAGACCCGAGATGTGAAGGAGGCAAAAGAAATAAGCTATGCACAACTGGGGAAAGAATGTTTTGATAAATTATACAGTAAGTCCAAAGATGCTAACATGGGAACATGATTGGCATATTCACAGAAGGGCAAGGAGCCCTGCATGGCTAGAACAGAGTGAGAGAGGTCAGTGGTTTCAAATGAGGGCAAAGACATAAAAGTGCCCGATTATATGAGGGCTTATAGGCCATTGCAATGACTTTGGGTTTATTTTGAGTGACATTTGAAGCCGCTGAAGAGTTTTGAGCAAAAAGTGACATAATTTGACATATAGTCTCAGTCAGCTCTGGTTGCTACAACAAAATGCCATAAACTGCATGGCTTATAAATAATAGATATTTATTTCTTATTGGCACTGTTACACCACAGAATTGGTCCAGTGATAAACTCACTACTACCATGAATGCCATTGCTGGAAGGAAACACAATTTACGTGCTGCTATTATCTGAATGTGTCCCCCCCCCAAATTCATATGCTGAAACCTGATCCCCAGTGTGATAGTATTATAAGGTGGGGGCCTTTTAAGAGGTGATTAGATTGTGAAGGTGGAGTCCTGATCATTCTCGTAGCTCTGGAGACAGGGAAGTCTAACATCAATGTGCTGGCTGATTTGGAGCCTGGTGAGGGCTCATTTTTCCTAAATTGCCATGTTTTTTCTGTACCCTTCCTTACATGACAGAGGAGCAAGGGGATCATGTTGAGTCCTTTCGATAGGGGCACTAATCTCCTTCATGAAAGTAGAGCCTAAAGACCTCCCAGCGGTCTCCCTTCTTAATACCATCTCCTTGGGGGTTAAGATTGCAACATATGAATTTGGAGCAGCTAAAAAGGTTTGGCCCATAGCACTGTTTTGGGGGGGTTTTTTGGTTGTTTTTGTTTTTTGTAGAGACAGAGTCTCACTCTATCACCCTCGGTGGAGTTCCGTGGCATCACACAGCCTGCAACAACCTCCAAGTCCTGGGCGGAGGCGACTCTCTTGCCTCAGCCTCCTGAGCAGCTGGGACCATAGGCACCCACCACAATGCCCGGCCATTTTGCTGCTGCAGGTTGGCCAGGGCCGGGCTTGAACCCACCACCCTCAGTATACGGTGCCAGTACCAGTGCCCTAGCCACTAAGCCACAGGCGCAGCTCAGCCCATAATGTTGTTAAAGACTTCCTTTAGCAGCTATGTGGAAAACAAAATAATGGAGCTTGTGATCAGGTGTTCTGTCTCTACCATAGCCATATATCTCACCTGAGGTTGTATTTTGAAAGGTGTATATGCATCCAGAACTGCCCATTAGGACCTGGGTTCTCTTAGATCAATCAAACTTAAGGTCAAGTAGGATCAAGATTGGTCCATGATTAGATGGAGGCAGTACCTCCCCTAGCAGGGCCAGAAGTCATTTGTAAACTACACAAACAGGCGGTCTTTACCCCCAAAGCATCCACTACTGTCACACTAGTTCCTCTTTCTAATCACAGCTATAGTCAGATGGTGAAGGTGCCTTATAATTAGCTGATAGAGAAAGAAAAAGGCAGAACTTAGTTCATGACTAGATAAACTTACAATGTGGGTGGAAGCTGAAAATAAACTCCAGAGCCCTACTGAGGAGTGGCTTTGAAAGATAGTCATGAAGGAAAATTTCCCCAATGGCCAGAATTTCATGTGGTACACCAAATTGTACACTTTGTGAGAAAAGAGAAGTTCCCAGAGGTTAGAACATATGTAGACTCATGGGCAGTGGATAATGGCTTGGCTGCTTGCTCAGGAGCCTAGAAGGAAATAGATTGAAAGATCAAGGGTAAAGAAGTCATGGCCGGATGCGGTGGCTCACGCCTGTAATCCTAGCACTCTAGGAGGCCAAGGCAGGTAGGATCACTTGAGCTCAGGAGTTTGAGACTAGCCTGAGCAAGAGTGAGACCACCATCTCTAAAAATAGCCAGGCGTTGTGGCAAGGGCCTGTGGTCCCAGATACTCGGGAGGCTGAGGCAAGAGGATAGCTTTAGCTCAAGAGTTGGAGGTTGCTGTGAGCTATGATGTCACAGCACTCTACCAAGGTTGACAAAGTGAGACTCTGTCTCAAAACAAAAAAAAAAAAATGGGGTAAAGAAGTCTGTGGAAGAAACATAGTGGATATACCTATGGGAATTGACATGCAAAGTGAAGATATTTATCTGCATTTTAACACCTCCCAGAAAGCCTCCAACATGGAAGAGGCATTAAATAAAAAATAGAAAGCAGATGGCACCTGTGGTTCAGTGGGTAGGGCGCCTGCCCATATACCAAGGGTGGCCAGTGTGAACCCAGCCTGGGCCAGCTAAAACAACAGTGACAACTGCAACAATAGCCAGGCTTTGTGGCAGGTGTCTGTAGTCCCAGCTACTCAGGAGGTTGAGGCAAGAGAATCACTAAGCCCAAGAACTGGACGCTGCTGTGAGCTGTTGAGAGAGGATGCCTGAGGAGAGTGAGGTGTGGGAGAACAGGTCTTGTCAAGAAGAGCACAAGGATACACTTGCAGGGTCCTCTCCATGGTGACTCAGCCCTTAGGAATTTGTAAACTTAAATTCCTGGAACTTGGAAATTTCCACTTCTGTGAAATCCTGTAATTCTGTGGGGGCTGGAATAGCATCTCCCACTTGATTTAAACTGGCCAATGAGACAGGTACCTGTGGGGTGGAACTTTTTGACTGTCAATAAAAAGTGGAAGACCAAGCCAGTTGGGGAGCGTGGCCATTTGGAATTCCTCAATGCCGTAAGCTCCCAGCTGGTGAATAAAGCCCTTCCTCTTATAAACGTGGTGTTTGGGTGCTCTTTCTCTCCGTTGGACTTTGTCTTCCTGCAACACTGTGATGCCACGGTACTCTACTGAGGGCAACAAAGTGAGGCTCTGTCTCAGAAAAAAAAAAAAAAAAAAATAGAAAGCATAATTAGGCCAGTTAGGGTACTCCAGTATGGTACAATGGGCACATGAAAAATTAATAATAATAATAATAAAATATGAAAAAGGATACAACTTGGAAAAAGCCAACTGGAAGAAATTCATAGAGCAAGACACTGGAGAGTGAGTGTGAAGCTTCCATTATACCATCCGAGCACCACATCAATGTGTTTACGAACCCCAAAGCTTTCTGAATCTTCATTGTTCAAGAGTTTTTATAGAACTCAAATTCCAGCCCCCCTTTCCTTCCCGGATGTCAGGAGTTGAGGATGAAAGTTCTAACCCTCTAATCATGAGTTTTGTCTTCCTACTGACCACAGGCCCCCACCCTGAGTCACTTCATTGTCATAAACTCAGAGGTGATTAAAAGGTGCTTGTTATAAATAACAAAAGACACTACTATCATTCAGGAAATACCAAAGGTTTTAGGAGCTCTGTGCCAAAAAGTGGTACAAAGACCAAATATGTTTTCTATTATATCACAGACACCAACCAGAATCCTGAAGGATCTTTTCCCAGATGTGCAAACCTACCATATGAAACAAGTGAATTCAAATAGTGTAAGGGATAAAATGCAGGGAAATCTGGCGAGCCACTAGAGTCTCCTTTCACCCATTTTTTCAGCTGCAAGAGTATTACTGCTGATGTCTCACAGCTGAATCCTTCCCTGAAAATTGCTAAAAAGAGCTATTTTGCCTAGGTAATGGCCCATTCCCAGGGGCAAGTTACATACAATGATTACTCTATGCAGGGTACAAAACCTTGACCCCTTTGCCTCTACTAAAGACACTGTGAAAGACATCCCCATAGAATCAGCTAAGATCTGTGATGCTTCTGCATTGAGCTTCATTCAAATTCTCCCTCTGCCAATCCTGTTTCTATCACATTCTTATTGAAGTCATTCTCAGGAGCACTCCTCAGTAAACCACATGCAAATACATATTTGTCTCAGAGTCTGTTTAATGAGTAGCCCGACTTAAGAGGTGATTGCAGGAAGGGCCAATTGAAAAGTGAAGAAGTGAGACAGGGGGCGGCGCCTGTGGCTTAAAGGAGCCGGTCTCCGGCCCCATGTGCTGGCGGTGGTAGGTTCAGAGCCAGCCCCCGCCAAAAACTGCAAAAAAGAAGAAGAAGAAGAAGAAGAAGTGAGACAGGGACGTAAAAGAAAACCAAGCTAGTTCAGGGTGCATTAATTAGCACCCTGTATGCAACTGAAGCTTAATCCAGCTGAAGGAAAATTCCAAGAAACTATAGAACATGCCTTAATGTCATCCTGCTCAAGGAATGAGAAAGTTGGAGTATTTATTCACTAATTTTTATCAGTTATGGGTTAAGGGCTACTCCCAAGGTACTAACTTCCAGGGGCAGCCTGAACAAGTTATAGTCAGAGCACACTCCTGTGACCAGAGAAAGTCTTCAAGTTACATGTCTTGCAATAATAAGACATAAATTCTATGATAGAATTGAGCCCGAGGGCATTTCTAATGTTTAAGGTATCTGGAGGATAAGAATGATCAAGCAAAGAATACCAAGCAAATGTAACCAAAAAGTACAAAGACTGAAGCCAAAGACAAAGTGATCAAATTATGTCAAATGCAGCTCATGGGAGAATAGCATGAGGACTAATCATTGAGTATGGGATTTAGGAACTTAGAGATTGTTGGTAAACTCATCAAGAGCAAATTCAATGGAATGGTGGTATAATAGCAGCTTTATTTCATCTTGAAGTAAATAATCACTCTTTCTTTTATAATGCCTAATTGTGTGCTTGCTTAATACTTTTAGGAACTAGCCTTGAGCAGTTAACTATAGAACCAAGATTGTGGGACACTCTTCTCCTCCAGGGGAGAACGCTAAGCAGTCAACCTTCAATTCTGTTGGTCGAGCTGACACTAGCCAGACCGTCAGATGGCCATCAAGACAACCATCAGAACAAGACATGTTGACATGAACATAGTCAGCCCCTTTCCCCTTTAAAAAAATCTTCAGTGCAGGTGGCACCCATAGCTCAGTGGGTTGGGTGCTGAAAATATACATCAAGCCTGGCAGGTTCGAACCCAACCTGGGCCAGCGAAAACAACAATGGCAACAACAAAAAAAAATAGCTGGGCGTTGTGGTGGAGGCCTGTAGTCCCAGCTACTTGGGTGGCTGAGTCAAGAGAATTGCTTAAGCCCAAGAGTTTGAGGTTGCTGTGAGCTGTGACACCATAGCACTCTACCCAGGGCAACAGCTTGGGACTCTGTCTCAAAAAATAATAATAAAAAAAATAAATAAAAATTTAGTCAGCTGAAGGAACCTGGATGGTCTTTGTCACACTAGCCTGTCATCTCAGGTTTCTGGCTCTTGAATAAGTCTGCTTTTCCATCCACCGAGTTTTGTCTCTAGAGTTTGGCTTTTCAGTGGTCATCAGCCAAACCTTAGTTCAGTTACAGGGGTGATAAAAACCTGATTGGTATGAATTCAGAAAAGAACAGAAGGTGATGAAACAGAGCGAGTGAGTACTGACAATATTAAAGTAGTTTTGCTAAAAAGGCAGTAAATGAAGGTAATGGTATCTCAGAGGGAGATACCATCAAGGGAAGGTTGTGTCAAGGTGGGAAATATTGCTACATGTAAAGATCCAACAAGAAAAAGTAAACAAACAAACAAAGATGCAGCAGATGAGAAAAAGGACACCTGAACAGCCCTTGAGCTGATTAGAAGGAATGAAAGTGAGTGTGCAACTGAAGGGGTTATCCTCTCCATATGTTCAAACCACATCTTTTTTTCATGAAATACAAGATAGTGAAATCCAACAAATTAAGACCATCTTTGCTAGACTTTACTCTGAATTCTTGACATTTGTTTCCGGGCTCTGACTGTCACACCTGACCTTGTCTTACTTTTTTTGGCCTTACTAACACCACAACTGGGATGATTGACTCTTATAGCCTATAGTGGAGAATGTGAAAGGGTGGCATTCGACCAGCAGAGGTCTTACAGACCACCAAAGCCTTGTACAAAGGGTCTTTACCATGGAGGAGAGAGAAAGAGAGAGCCAAAAGAAAAGCACACCCTTGTACAGGGTCAGTTAGGGGAGGTGACAGGATGATAGACTAGCCAATAAGGAGTTACTGCTCTGGTGAGAAAAGCCATTGGGGGCGGGCCATAAGTTTGAAATTTTCAGTGGGTAATTGAGACAGTAAGTAAGTTTTTCAATTACCTAACAGAATAACTCTTATAGCTTATAGTGGAGAGGTAATGAAAGCTCCCTGACTCATTTTTCAGCTATGAGTGACCTTTCTGCTAGTCCAGAGTAAACCAGATACCTCCATTCTGAAAACAGGCTTCTTTTATTTCTTTGAGTTCCTGTCTTGAACTCAATAAGAATAAGAGACCTCAAAATATACTACTGAATATGCCACTTCAAAGTGTACTACTGTGGCATAAGGGTTATTTTGAGGTGAAAGCAATTGAGAATAAGCAGATACAAGTAAAGTGCTGTGCCCTCCATTTGCCTAAAAGCAGAATACATATATATATATATATAAAGGTGCCCCCCTTCCCCTCCCTACAAGGATGGACTGAAGTTAATCACCAGAGATAACTCTAGACCCTTATCAGCCTGAAGACATCACCAGAGGAATCTATATAACAAATTGTTACTAACTAGCTCTTATCTTCCATTAATTTGCTCCATGTGTTAATCTTCCTAAAGTTTGCTGCCCTAGAAAATCAAAGTCTTTTTCATTTGTCATGTCACTTCTGCAAACATTTACTGTTATTTTGTTAAGATGTTATGTAAGCCCACATTATAAACACTACTTTGAGCTACTCTTCTCTGCTCTGTTCCATATGTACATGTTAGAGATACATTAGTAAACTTCGGTTTGATTTTCTCTTGTTAATCTGGCCTTTATCAGTCTAATTTACAGGACTCCAGCCAATGAACCTAAAATGGATAAAGGAAAGAGAATTTTTCCTCCCCTACAGCCTAATACTTAGATCTCCATAGGGCTTGGGCCTACTTTTTCTAAGCAGTGATGCCCATCCCTGGGATTTGCCTACTGCCTGTGACCTCTAGCTTGTTAGCTATGACCCTCTTACATTGTGGTAGACTTCCTAGAATGCTGCCTACCTCCTAGCTTTGATCTTTCAATATCATTTGCATCATTGTGCTTTGACTACCTGTTGAGATATCCCAGTATTTCATATAGGAACTTCCCATTCTCATTCATTCTTTCTCTCTCTGTCTCTGTGTCTGTTTCTCTCCCCTCCCCCCTTTTCTATTGCTGATTCCTTTTCTGGGCAGACAATGTTATATTCTGTAGTTATAGGTCTGTCTGGTGGTCTGGCATAAGCAGAAACTGGCTCAGTCACCTAAGGGCCAAGGCATCCCACAATCTGTCCTAAACCACTACAGATACTTGAGCTATACCTGGCTTTGTCATGAAAAATGACACTGGAATAATTGTGATGTACTAGTAAAATATGTTAATTGGCACATTTCAGTAGAAAAGCTAAGTCTCAAATTTCCACTTAAATCCTGCTGTCATTTTCTTTGTTTTCTGCCATTTCAATTAAACCTAGCCTCAATTATTTCTTTCCCATTAACCTGTTGACAATTTCTGTGCAAATAGAATGAATATATCCAGTAATTTTCATCATCTTTTTTTTTTTTGAGACAGAGCCTCAAGCTGTCACCCTGGATAGAGTGCTGTGACGTCACAGCTCACAGCAGCCTCCAATTCCTGGGCTCAAGTGAGTCTCTTGCCTCTGCCTCCCAACTAGCTAGGACTACAGGCATTGTTGTTTGGCGGGTCCGGGCTGGATTCGAACCCGCCAGCTCAGGTGTACGTGGCTGGCGCCTTAGCCTGTTGAGCCACAGGCACCGAGCCTTCATCATCTTTTTCACATAGAAAAAAATAGTGTCTGAGTAAGCAGATACAAAATTTAGGTAAACCTTGCCAGCAGTGATTATAAGCACTGTATGGGCTGTCTTATAACTCTCTCCTCCTCTTGCTTTCTTATTGGGCTGTATGTATATTTGCCATGTTTACTAGAAATCTATTTTAGAAAGTAAACACTGTTTCTTGAGCTTGACCTTTATATTGAATGATTATAGTTGCTATACTTTGTATTGTTTAAATTACAAAGTACTTCATTCCATTTGCTTATAAATCTTTTACATTATTGGTGGCACCTGTGGCTCAAAGGAGTAGGGCACCGGCCCCATGTGCCAGAGGTGGTAGGTTCAAACCCAGCCCCCACCAAAAACTGCAAAAATAAATAAATAAATCTTTTACATTATTTCAATTTTGACTATTTTTCTTGAAATTGAGATATTCCTTTCCAGTTCAGAAACACTACTTTCATTTAATAATTAAAATGTGAAAGAACTGAACTATAAACAATTGAGCAAAGCTATTGCTATGCTCAGATATTTTAAGTTTATAGACATCAATAAAGGTCTTCATGATGAAAAAAGTATGCAAATGTGATTAGCACTCCTAAAAAGAGAGCTGAAAGCCAGCATATCAACACACAAAAGATCTTGCCTGTAGCAACTTATCTACATTGTTAATTACCAAGTTCACTCTGGAAACTGAGCCATGATATCAATGAGATCAATGAATTTAGTGGACTGTTAAATACTCAGCAAGTAGTTCTTTACTTTAAATATAATCTTTGGGATTAATTTGAATAGTTTGCCAAAGTGTACCCTTACGTGTGCAGTCTATTGCTATTCCCTTGGGAAACTATAAAATATAAATTTTATCTTTTTGGCTTACTTTTAAAATACAGAAACAATTTTAAAATGTCTTCTGGTTGATTAAAAAAGATAACAATTGCACATAAATTTTCAAATTCTTTCTGTCGGAAATAACCAAGGATCTTGAAGGGAATTGATGTGCCACTCCAAAATAAACCACTTTGGCATATGGATTATTTTGAGCTGAAAGTAATTGAGAAACAGCAAATACAAGAAGAGTTCTTTGCTCTTCCCCATCTTCCTAAAAGCAGGCCATAAATTTCCCATGGGAAAGATGCTATCCCTGGACAAGGAAGGGGAGAGCAACACTTATCATCAGAGACAAGGAATTAATGCCAAGATGAGTCTGCCTAAACAAACCTTACTAAAATAACCTTTATCTTCCATTAATTACTTCATTTATTTCCTAGTCACTTTTCCACAACTTTCACCCCTAGAAGACCAAATTCCCTTTCCTTTGTCTAGTTACTTGACCACAATTTACCACTCTTTGTTACAGTGGCAAATAAGCCCGTACATTTAACCATTTCTATGAATTTTCACTTATTTTCTGTAAAGCCCTCATCCATGTAAAAATATTAGCAGCAATAAAAATTATATGCCTCAAAAGAGTAGGGCACCGGCCCCATATGCCGGAGGTGGAGGGTTCAAACTCAGCCCCAGCCAAAAACTGCAAAAAAAAAAAAAAAAAATTGTATGTCTTTTCTCTCGCTAATCTGGCTTTTTGGCTTAATTTGCAGGCCTCTGTCCCTGAAGATAAGAGGTACAGGAGAGGTTTTTCCTCCTCTGTAGTCTACAATGGGAAGTTTGCTATTTTTATAAGAAAGGAAAGGTAATATTGTCAGTCTCTGGCCTTCTTCAGCAACCTAAGGAGACAAACCTAAGCAAGGAAAATTACTAGTACCATTCTCTTCCCTCTACCCCTTAATACTTTCATAGTTAACAATATGATCAATATACAGAGCAGAATCTCATAAACTCTATGTATAGTATTTGTAACTATATGCACATTCATAATACAGCATCAGTCCATAAACTATTATGCTGTATGAAACAGACATAGTCCTTGCCCTTATGTGCTTTACAGTAAAGCATACATAAAACAAGTAATTATAAGATGATAACTATCAGAGTGCTGTGGTGTCAAACAAAAAGTAAGCCCAAGCTTAGGTAAAGAAAGATTTTATTCCAAAGGATTATTATGAGAAGGGGGACAGGAACTATCATAATAGGTGGAGGAGGGCAATTACAATAGAGAATATGCTCTGACCTCTATTTCAAAGGTCAGAAAGGAAAGGTCTTTACTTTTATAGGGAGAAATGAATAAGGCTAGGAAGAAATGATGTAAGGGATTGAGATGAGTAGGTGGAAGGGATACAATCAGATAGTAGATCATGACAAAGACTATTTCCTTGACCAAACTTTAGTCAGGCTTCTCTGACCCTTCTTGACTAGGCCTCAACCTTGTCCTATGAGAGCTATTGACTCAGCACAAATGATGCTATCTAGCCCTTACCATCCAAACTAATAAACATGAACAAACACTAGCATCGTTTCTAACAGTTCAAACCCATGTCCTTAGGATGATGACCCCAACCCCCTCAAGTTCTTATGTGAGAAAACTCAATATTCCCAAAATAATTTACTGTTTATTCTAGCACAAATTCTTCTACAAGTCCCTACCTCCCTTTTCTTATAACGATTTACTTTAAAAACGACTTACAATTGTTTTATTTTTCTTTATTTTTTAATTTTTTTTAGAGACAGAGTCTCACTTTATCACCCTCGGTGGAGGGCAGTGGCGTCACACAGCTCACAGCAACCTCCAACTCCTGGGCTTAGGCGATTCTCTTGCCTCAGCCTCCTGAGTAGACAACAGGCACCACCACAACTCCCGGCTAGTTTTTTGTTTTGTTTTGTTTTGTTTGAAGTTCGGCCAAGGTTGGGTTTGAACCCGCTACCTTCGGTATATGGGTCTGGCGCCCCACTCACTGAGCCAGGCACAGCCCAAATTTTTTTGCTGTCCCTTTGAGATGTGTGTGTGTCTCTTATAGCTCAGGAATATCTTTCTCAAGGATCTGACAGCCATTCCTTTGACATGTAATCATCAGGAAGGCTAGAGCCTCTGTCTCCTAGTCTCTATAGGAGTAGAAGTCAAACTTAGGTAAGTGTCAGCAGACACAGATAGCCTAATTACACTGACACTGATCAACCTCCTTACCCATTTTTGTGATTTTTTTACTTCTCTAACTTTGTTTGACTACCCCTCCACCAATTCTCCCATCCTATTCCTTCACTCTCACTTTGAAATGCTCAGTCACCTCTGCACAGACTGGCATTGAACTCAGGTTACACTGCAGTAGTACTATTAAATAAATTCGATCTTTGCCACCTTTAACTACTATGCAGCTCCATTTTTCTTTCACAATCAGAGACTATTTTACCTTGATGTCAGCCTACCTAAGGAGGAGCCACTCAGAGGGAGATCTATGCTGGCTCGGGCTGAGAGTAGGCCAAAGTAAAGGGGCCTGGGGAAAAGAAAGATGCTTAACTAAAGTTTAATCAAGTTGCATAGATGGGCGTTTTGTTCCTATTGATCATTGGGGACAATGAGTTCAGTTTATCATTCATGAGACGAAGGACAGAAATTTGGAGGGTATGATGGTTAGTTTTTAGAGTCAACTTGACTGGGTTGAATGAGGGCCAGCTAAGTGGTAAAGTATTATTTCTAGGTATGCTTGTGAGGGGGTTTCCAAAAGAGACTGGCATTTGAATCAGTAGACTGAATGAGGAAGATTCATCCTTACCAATGTGGGCAGGCACTATCCAATCCACTGACTAGAACAAAAAGACATAGAAAAAGCACATTTACTCTCTTTTCTGGAGCTGGGATATCCATCTTTTCCTGCCCAGTAGCACCAGAACTTCAATTCCTGGGCCTTTGGCCTCTGGAATTCATACCAGTGGCTCTCCAGTGTTGGGGGACTTAACATACCCCTACACAACCCTCCACCCCCCTCTCTAAGGTAAAGGAAACAAAGGATCTAGTTAGCTCTTCCCCCAAGAAGTTTCCATTTAAGGACCCTAACTTTCCAGGCAAGCTATAGAATTTGCCCCACCCCCCATAACCCCATATAAAAGGGGTCTCTAACTTCCCCCAGGCACACATGCCACCTTTGTACTGCTCAGGTGGGTTACCCTCCCCTTTCAACAAACCTGGCCTGAACATTTTTGTACCAGTCTCATCTCTGGGCGCTACCATGTCCATCTTTCATATGGTGCCAAAAACCTGGGACTGGCAGCTGACTAGTGACTGGTTATTGGCCTTTTTAATCACCCTGGTGTTCTCAGACTGGGTTCTGGTGGTGCCCATACTCAACTCCATTTGACGCAACTATCAGAGAATCCTAGAGGAATTCACCCCGAATGCCATTTAAGGGTGAGTAAGGTTCCCTAAATAGCTTCAAAACAGTACCTCCGTCAGCTCGCTTTTTGGTCACTCCATACCTCTGTATCCTCATACTTCTTCTTCATTCATTTTTTTATACCTAAATAAAGGGTTTTATTTCAATGCTGAGCTCTCTTCTGGGCTCTTAGGGACCTCATTGTGTTCACTTTAAGCCCAGCGCTGGACTCTAATTTGGGCTTCTGAGGTCCTAGGGACCTCATCTGAGAAAAAATAAAGAAGCTTGGCCTTTCTTAGTCTTGCTTCATTTTTTGCTCCTCCATGGCCTGGGTCTTGGGAAACAAGTAATGCCATCTTTTTCACCCAGGTAGGGGAAGGACATCTGAGACATGAGAATTGGCCTTCCCACCTACCTCAACAGAGACATACCAGGGGTGTCTCCTTCAACTTCAATACAAATCACAAAATGGAACCTTTAATTTCAACATCTTACAGAACTTACATAATTTCCTCAAAAAAACTGGCAGTTGTAACAAAATCCCCTATCTTCTGGTCCTTCTCTCCCTCTGCTCTTACTACCACTCCCTTTATAAATCATTGCTCAAACACCTCCTACTCTATCTTCCCCATCTTCCTTCTTGGGTTTTTTTTTTTTTGCAGTTTTTGGCGGGGGCTGGGTTTGAACCACCTCTGGCATATGGGACTGGTGCCCTACTCCTTTGAGCCACAGGCGCTGCCCATCTTCCTTCATATCTTTCCTCCTCCAGAGATTCCTCCATCTCCTACCAGTTCTCTACCTCCTAACTCACCCCTAGAGCCTCAAGGCCCTCAATTCCTCCCCATCCTACCAATCACTTCATGATTCCTCCATCATGGTGAACTTCTCGCAGCTTCCTCCTCCACCCAACAACCACAAACCCTCCCCCCAGTTCAAGCCAAGATGTGGAAGCACAGGGCTGTAGAACCTGTGGCAGTGATGGGGAGCCCATAAGTACTCCCCAGGCCCCAAATGATGGCATGAGTGCAAAGGCTGGACCGGAGTAGGGCGGGGCTAGCACACAGGCCTAGCAGCTGCCTTGACCCTCTCCTTCACCTGACTTTCCTCTGCCCACCAACTTCCCTCTGCCTGTGGGCCTCCCCTGCTCATTGACCTCCCTCTGCCCTCCAGCTTCCTTTTGTCTGAGCAGCTTCAATCTGCCCTGCTGCTGACTTCCCTCTGCCAACTTCCCTCTGCTGCACTGTGCCCAGCTTCCTCCCACCCTGCCACTGGCTTCCCTCTGCCTGCAAACTTCCCTCCACCCTGCAGCTTCCCTCTGCTCACCAACTTTGGATGGAGAAAAGATTAAAAAGAGAGAAAATGGGACTGACATTAGCCCCAAAGCAGAAAAAATTTTTAATAGTGTCTGCTGCTTTAAAATTTCTCCAGAGATAGTTACTCAAAATGCTCAAGCAAGAAGACCACACCCTTCTACAGAATGGAGCTCTGTCCATCACTATGACCATGGGTCCCTAAAATAAAATGCCCTAAGAGGCATATTTTGCTAGATGGAACTGTTTCCTCTCAACAAAAGATAAAGGTACCAGAAGGGAGAATATAATCTCTTAAAATAGGAGATTACGTTTAGTTTCTGAAATTGGTGTTCCCCTAAATTTACATCCTCCATACCCATAGACTCCTGAGAATGGTTTTCCACTGACTGACATATCTGGCTCAAAAATGGGCTCAACTTCATCACACCAGGATGGCCTTAAGTAATTTACTTTCTAACACAAGTAAGTAAATAAATTCTAATAAATACTGGAGCCATGTCCACTAGTCTTCCCACATTTTAAAGACCTCTATTTTTCTCCCTTATCTCCATCATTAAAATAAAAAGAAATACAACACCCATTTATATATTCCACAGTTTCTCAGTTCTCTGGAATATAATGTTATCTTATTCATCCTTTTATTACTTTCCAGTAATTGCCACCCAGCCATCTTAGAGACTTAGATTTAATCATGGCAGGGGAAAAGGGCCTTTACACTTTTTTATAGAAGAAATGCTGTTTCTATACCAATAACACTGGTCTGATCTGAGAGGGCATCACCTGGCTCCAGGAACAAGGTACCCACGTGTGATCTCGAAATGACAAACCCTGGTTCAACAGCCCATGGGAACAATAGATCTTACGCCTCTTGGGCCACCTCACTGCAATCTTATTTTTCTTTCTTTCTTTCTTTTTTTTTCTTTTTTTTTTTTTTTTTTGTAGAGACAGAGTCTCACTTTATTGCCCTTCGTAGAGTGCCGAGGCATCACACAGCTCACAGCAACCTCCAACTCCTGGGCTTAGGTGATCATCTTGCCTCAGCCTCCCGAGTAGCTGGGACTACAGGCATCTGCCACAACGTCCAGCTATTTTTCTGTTTTGCAATTCGGCTGCGGCCGGGTTTGAACCCGCCACCTTCGGTATATGGGGCCAGTGCCCTACTCCATGAGCCACAGCCGCCACCCACTGCAATCTTCTTTTTATTAACCATTGCCCCTTGTGTCATCTGATTCATGTCCTCATTTATTCAAGGTAGGGTAAAAAAGGTGTCAACCAAAGTTACAACCCAATTTCTCCTACTCCCCAAACCCTTTCCTAATGTACCCCAATCCAATGCAGCCCTACTAACACCTGACTCATCCCACTGAGGACAATTACAACTCTATCTAGCCAGAAGCAGTTTGAGAAGACAGACCATTATCCCCATCTCCCAATTTAACAAGAGTTGGGAATGTTGGGGAGCTTAAACAGCTCTACATGAACCCCCTTCTTCTCTTCTGAAGACAAAGGGCACAAAAGATCTAGTTAGCCCCACCCCCAAGAAGTTCACCCCTAAGGACCCGAAGCTATAGGATTTTCCCACCTATGGCTCCATATAAAAGGGGGTCTTTAACAGCCCCCAGGAACAGACACCATTTTAGCAAATGCCCAGGCAGGTCATTTCCCCTTTCAGTAAACCTGACCTGAACATTTCCACTCTAGTCTCATCTCTGGGTACCACTGCTTATACCTTTCACCCAGTTTCTCAGACCTTTTGGCCTCAGACTAGCTACATCACAACTCCACCCCAGTTCTCTAGCTTGAAGATGGCATATTGCAGGACTTCTCAGCCTCCATAATCATGTGAGACAATTCACATAATAAATTCCCCTCTTACCTGTCTATCTATCTTATTGTTTCTGTTTCTCTGGAGAATCCTGATTACCACAGAGGAGTTTTGCCTTGCCATAGATAAACAAAGGGGCATTTTTGAGTCTTATTAAATTGTGAGAATAAGGGTGAGTCCTTGTAATAAGCAGATTCGAGGAACACAAAAGTTTAGGGGATATCTTAATTTTTGCTGTTTTCCAGAGGTTGAGACTCAGGTAAAATTCAACATTGTCATGGTGATTGATACAGGCTTCCTCCTGCTCAGAGATGGACAGAGCCTCCCTGTTTTTCTAGGCCTGAGCAGGCTCAGGTCCAGACTCCCATTCTCTAGGCACAAAAAGACCCTTTGCAGGCTACATTCTCTGGACACAAACAAGATCATAAAATCCAGCCTGATTAGCATTTCATCTGTGCTGCCTTTCTCAGAGCAGGGAACACACCCTACTGCCCCTCCTGGAACAAAGAGGCACACTTCAGGTGGGTGATATACCTCTGTGCTATGCCGATTTGAAAATTTGCCCACAGGCTCCTGGCACCAAATGCTTGCGACCTGTTCCAGACATAGATTACATCTCCTGAAACCCCCCTACTTTCAAGATAGGAAAAGGAGTATACAGGCTATCCATAAAGTTGGTGTGCATTTTAAAATAGACGATGGCTGCACTCTCTGACTGGCTCAGTGGCTCAGTCTTCTTTTTCTTTTTGAGACAGAGTCTCACTAGGTTGCCCATGGTAGAATGCTGTGGCATCACAGCTCACAGCAACCTCAAACTCTTGGGTTTCAGCGATTCTCTTGCCTCAGCCTCCTGAGTAGCTGGGACTACAGGCGCCCACCGCAAGGCCTGGCTATTTTTTTATTGCAGTTGTCATTGTTGTTTAGCAGGCTCAGGGGCACAAACCTGCCAGCCTCGGTGTATGTGGCTGGCTCAGTCTTCTTTAAAACAGACAATTATTTTCAATTGCACACCATCTTTATGGACACTCAGTATAAACCCCTAAACAGAAGGTCCACATGGGCTGCCCACTTGGGTACCCCCTCCCCTGCCAGAAGTTCTTTTTTTTGTAGAGACAGAGTCTCACTTTATCACCCTTGGTAGAGTGCTGTGGCATCACACAGCTAAAAGCAACCTCCAGCTCTTGGGTTTAGGCGATTCTCTTGCCTCAGCCTCCCAAGTAGCTGGGACTATAAGTGCCCACTACAACGCTTGGCTATTTATTTGTTGCAGTTTGGCTGGGGCTGGGTTTGAACCTGCCACCCTTGGTATACGGGGCCTGCGCCCTACCCACTGAGCCACAGGTGCCGCCCCACTGCCAGAAGTTCTATTCTCCTCTTTCACTTATCTATCGATAAAATCCGTTATTTCACTTGTTCATGTGGTTCTGTGGACTCATTCCTTGAATCTCCTACACCAAGGACTCAGCAAAGAGAGAGTCCAGCTATAATGAGAATGAATACATTGCAGGGCACCTATTGATACAGTCAAATAGAGGGACCCACCCATATAGAACCAACACATCCAAATAGAGCAGACCTGCTCAAATAGAATATCCTAACCCCACCCTTCTGACCCCTTAAAAGCTCCATCCACCTTAACCCACATGCTGACTTCCTTCTCAAGTTCAGCTCACCCGCACCCATGTTGCCCACACAGAATCTGGACTCCATTTCCTTTCATTCACATTTTGGAATAATCTTTCATTTTTGATCTTTAACCTCTCACCTATCTTTGCTCAAGGGTTAAGAAAAATCACCCAGTCCAGTGATACATAAGTTGCTTGCTGAATGGTGGTTTGGAATTGTTGCAGGAAGATGAGGCCCAATGGAGAGAACTGTTAGGTAATTGCAAAACTTACTTCATCTCCCTATCCCAATTACCCACTGAAAATTTCAAACTTATAGACTGCCCCTAGCAGCTCTTCCCACCAAAGCAGTAACTCCTTATTGGCTACTCTACCATCCCATCACTATTCTAAGACTTCCCCCTAACCAAAGCTATATAAGGGTACGCTTTTCTTTAGACTGACTCTTTCTCTCTCCCCCACCTCCCTTCACCTTCCTCTCTCCCCCACCCTTTCTGTTTCTCTTTCTTTTCTCTCCTCCTTAGTGCTGCTCTGCAGCATCCCCTGCCAATAAAGACCTTTCGTACAAGCCTTGGTGGTCTGTGAAATCTCTGCCGGGTGAGTGCCACCCTTCCAAGAACGAACACCCAAACACAGTGTTTAAAAGAGGAAGAGCTTTATTTCAGCCAGTGGAGCGAGGGCACAGAAAAATTCCAAATGGCTACACTCTCCGACTGGCTCAGTCTTCTCCTTTCCATCCCCAGTCAAAAAGTTTCCAGCCCATGGGTACCTTTCTCATAGGTCAGTTTAAATCAAGCTGGAGAAGCAGGCTCCAGCTTTTATAGAAGGGGAAGTAAGGGTTAGTTTCCAGGTACCAGAAAGTTACATTTCTACATATTCCTAAGAACTGAGTCACAAAAGGGAGGAACTCAGAGGTACATCCTTGGGGTCTCCTTAAGAAGACCTCTGTTCTCTGGCTCGGCACCTGTGGTTCAACGGGCTAAGGTGCCAGCCATGTACACCTAAGCTGGAGGGTTTGAATCCAGCCCAGGCCCGCCAAACAAAAATGATGACTGCAAC
Source organism: Perodicticus potto (assembly GCA_963574655.1). Classification (NCBI taxonomy): domain Eukaryota; kingdom Metazoa; phylum Chordata; class Mammalia; order Primates; family Lorisidae; genus Perodicticus; species Perodicticus potto. The sequence goes on from CAUYRH010116531.1 coordinate 49,974, forward strand.
CACAAAAAAAAAAAAAAAAAAGGAAAAAAAAAACAGAAGACCTCTGTTCTCATAGACCTCACTTTTTCTGGGTATCCTCTCAGAATAAGTGGGATAAGTGGTACTTGACTAGAAAATACTGCCCTGTGGTGAAAGAACCAAGCTGACTCCATTTTGTTAAAACTAAGTCATTTTGTTCCACAGCCTTTCACTAATTCTACCTTGTCCCACAGCCTTTGATTTGCAGCTGCACATCAAAGGTTAATTTATTGCTGCATACCAAGGAGTCAATTTACAGCCAAATATCAAAAGTGTTAGGCAACATGCTTCCTTCCCCACCCCCAGCTCCAGTATGTCTACTGCAAGCAATAAGGGTGCCTAACCACAGCTATCCTGGTAGTAAATATTTCCGCAGGCCAATTAACCCAGAACAGACATTGACCAGACCCTTATGCCCCCTATCAGCTCTCCTCAGCAGCTAGTGCCCAACATCCCTCCCTTTGTTCCTTTCTGTACCCTTAAAACTGCTCTCCCCTCTGTGGGCGAGGCTTCTCTGCTATCCTGCTGTGTCAGGGACAGAGAGCCTTGGCTAGCTAATAAAATTGC
>CAUYRH010116533.1:0-38876 GCA_963574655.1 Perodicticus potto
GGTCAGGAGAAAACTTCTAAATACAGATCAAAATTATTTTCACATAGTAAATGAGAAAATATCATGAATGTTATATCAATCAGGTTGATAAAAATATCTCCGATTGTATGTGAAGCCCGCACACTGTACTCCATGACTGAATTATTGTACACAGTTATGACTCAATAAAAAATAATTTAAAAAATAAATAAATAAATAAATAAATAAATAAATAAATAAATGTTTGTGTATTATGGGATGAAATTATGTAATAACATAGATAAAGTTTATATTATACTACTGTGTGCATAGTATTTTAAAATATAGTTGTGCAAGCATTTTAGACTTCATGACTATTGCTTTCATTTGTATAATTTGTTATATAAAGTAAAAAATATATCAAATGTGTGGAAATATGAATACCTTAGGAGATTTGGCTTCTAGCTAAAACTTTATTGCTGGGTAGTTGGTAAATCCTGTGTGTTGGTTTTCTCATCTAAAAAGAGAAAGGAGTGAACTAGATAATCACTAAGATTTTCTACAATTCTCAGCATCTGCATGTTAAAGAAGACAGCAGAGTGTTAGGGAAAAGGATCCAAGTGGAATATTGGTCTATGCTAGCTACTAACAACCCAAGAAACCTGAATGAGTGAGTTATTTACTTCAGGCCTTAGTTTTCCTATTTAAAAGTAAGGCAAAATGCTTTTAAAGTTCTATAATTTAAACATGTATGGCTCTGAGTTCTCCAGTCCTTTCTCAGCTCTATCCATTTGGTCCCAGTTCTTTCATTTGCAAATTAAGGAAGTTTAAGTAAAAAGTTCAAAAGTCATCATTTGCCATGTAATATTGGAGAAGGTGCTAAAATATACAGACTCTCCCTCTTTATTAGTTGGGCTCTAGAAAAACAGAAGCAAGAGCAATTGGCTCTTGTGACTGAGAAAGCTACAAGTCTCACACCTGCCACCTGTAAGCTGAGCACCCAAGGGCTGGTAGTATGATAGTGAATCATTCAGATCCAATCCCAAGGCCTGAGAACCAGAGGAGCCGATGGGGTAAATCCCAGTCTGAGGGCTAGAGAAGACGACATGAGATGTCCCAACTCAAGCAGTCAGGTGGGAAAAGGAGCAAGTTCCTCCTTCTGCTTTTTTTTCTATTCATGCCCTCAGAGAATGAGATGATGCCCACCCAGATAGGGCAAGACCATCTATTTTACCGAGGCCACAAATTCAAATGACCATCTCATTCAGAAACACCCTTACAGACACTCCCAGAAATAATGTTTAATCTGAGTACACAGTAACCAGGCAAGCTGAGACATAAAATTAACCATCATGCCATCATTATATTTAATGTACCACCCTACTTCCAAGGGTTTAGAAAATGTTGTTTAATGTGATCCCAAATGAACAGCTACAACTAAGTCATACTAGAGACCTGTATGTGGCCTCAAGGTTTATTTTTGCATCTTTTATGTCTCATGTCTCAATTCCCCACAACTTTTTAGTTTCTTAAACTTTGTCCAGTTCAATCGCTAGGATATGTGCCTAATAGCCACAGTTATCTGAGTTTATAACTCTCTTAATAAGATGGGAAAAGGAGACCCCCGTGGGCTAACTGACTCATCTGAGGGGACACAGCAGGAAAGTGCTCCATGAGTAGGAGGCTCTGTGCCTCAGACTCAGCGTAACGCACTTTCGGCCAGGGTCTCGTGGTCCTTTTCTCTTTGCTTCAGCCTCACGTGACCCACAGAGGAGAAAATTCTTTCAGGGAAATTTACATTCAAGATGAAGTCAATTGTTACCATAAAATGACAAGACTTTAATTGTAAGAAGTGAAGAATCAACTAGTTTTGAGGAAGGATTTTTCAAGGGAAACCAATTTATTTCTGGTACCCTCAAAATGAATGGTTAATAGGCAGATGGTCACTTGCTCGACCTGAAAACAAATTCTGATCCATATTTAATACAATCAACATACACTCAAAGTTACATTCCGAATCACATTCACCTTTATGTCATGAGCCACACGCAATAGCTGGGCATAAGGGCATATCATATAAATAGTGCTATTTATATGCTATGTCTATAATGAATCATTGACAGTGACCACCAACCTCAAGACAGTCTAATGTTTGCAGTTGTGTACTCCTCAGTTGTGCCCCCTTTAAAAGTAGAAAAAAACTTGTTCTATATAAAATCTTAACTTTCAATAGCAGTACAGGATTTTAGTTTTGTAGTTTCGTGGTCTTTACATTGATATTATACTTCTTAAGTAGAAAGCACACTGAAATGTATCAATAATGACCTGAAATGGTTACCTGGAGAATTGAAGCTGCTATCATTCAACACAAAACAAATGAGATCAGCCATTTGTAGAATCCACCCTCCCTAAGGGGCTATTTTACATGTCTTGGTAATAAGATGAATAGGTTCTCTAAAATTTATCAAGGAACCTATGGAACTTTCTTCCCAAAACCCTATATGTGAGACAGTAATCAGAAATGTAAGTAATGAAAGATAAGATAGAAAGCGAGTAATTGTGTGGAGTAGCCATTATAAAAAAAATGTTAGAATCTTTTTTTGAAGTGATAAAGAATACGGTGGCATTTTTAAATTTTGTTTTTAAAGTAAATACTAAAATCAGTCAGTGTTTTTTCAGCAATAACTCCAACAGCGGATAGGAGGCTGGTTTGGTGGGGTTGTTCTTTATTTTTTGGCAGGTGTAAACCTGAAATGCAGGAGGATGCATCAGTCTACCACAATTTGACACAATATTCCCCAATATCATTCAATTTCCATTGTTTCACATCTCAACTCACCACAGAAACCATCTGATCTTATTTTGATTTCCCAAGAAGATTTTTTACTGGGAAGGAGCATGTTCTTGCCAGCTGATACAAGTATTCTGTTACATAGTGCAGTGCATTGTTACACGTAAGTGAATAAATTGGCATTCTGGTTTATAAATCTGTTTCCTGTAAGCTTATTTAGCATTAATGAGTCCTCTAGAGCCTGACCACCCCTTGGAAAACTGATAAAATAGTGTTCCTGGCTAGGCAAAGCCAAGGCCCACACCCTGGGTCTGGCCCATCCCCAGGACATGTGTGCCTGCCGGAAACAGCAAGTCAGTCAGCCTCTCATTTGACTCCTGGTAATTACAAGTGAGATGAATCTCTCGTGATGAAACTTCCCAAGCAAACAGGAGTACTACACATACCATACTCACCTCTCAGAGATTAGCAGAAAACAGTTTTAGAATGAGAGATTATAAAAGACAAAGCTGATTAATATTGCACAACCCAGTTTTTCCTCATACCAATCATTTTCACATGACCCATATTAATCTTTCTGGAAATATACTATGGAAAACTGAGGAAATATTATAAATACGGGAATGTAGAAAAAGAATGTCTATCTCATTTGCACTTTGATAAAAGTGAGAATTTCTCAGTGCATTTATCCCAGTCAGAATGATCTCTGCCAGAGTAATAATAAAATTAGTTTCAGGTAGAAGCTGGATAGACTTTCTTCTCCCTAGTTCCTATAAATGCCTTTATGTTTATATTCTTCTGTTTAGCTTTCTTTTTCTAAATGCGTCTATTCTCAAGAAATAACCCAGAATATAGTATTTAGGGTAGCTATATAAGATCAAAGAGAATGGTTCCGTCGCTAACTTTATTAGAGCTAAATGCTATATAAACAATACCAATCATTATCTGTTCTGTTGAGTCCAAGGGGGTATTCAGTAAATACCATCCCCCTTCTCTATCAGAGTTCTGAAAAAAAATCAAGATATAAACATATGGCAGATAAAGCCAAATTATCACTGTATGTACAGGTACAGACCAGATGGGAGGCCCTTGCTTAGAGTGAGAACCATTTGGACCTACCTACTTAATCATGGAAGTTAGTTACATTTATGTTGAATTACCCATTGGGGTCAAGCTAGGGCCTGACAGGTGGAGAAAAGTCAGCCATAGGAGGTATAGAGAAACTGAGCTCTTTGTGAGGAAACAGCTTCTAAGAGAAATAGGGGTGGAGTTCTATCGAGAATGCCAACTTTAATCCTTAAGTGAAGTGACTCCATCTGGGGTGTAGTGAGTAAAAGGGTGGAGAGAGAGTCTTCTATATAGAAGAAAAAATCAGAAATGGATAATCATAATTTCCTTCTAATAAACTACTTCTGGTAGTAAGAAACCTAACATTTTTTTTTTTTTTTAGAAAAAGGACTTGGAAGAAATTCAATCATACCACATCCACTGTGCTTCTGTATTGTAACTGACACCATAAATATAATAGAATCTTCTTCGAAGATAGTACAATAAAGTTAACGTGAACCTTAAAAAAAAAAAAAGAAAGAAACCTAACATAATTCCCACACTAAACTCTCTTCCTACAAGATAGAGCCGGCAAATATCAATTAACTGGACAAGGAAATTGTGTAAATGTTCCTGTAGCTGAACAAGAGAAAATAAGACAAAAGCAGAATGAGATTAGATGGAGATAGGTAAAATAATTATTCTCTCTTCCGACTAAGTAATGTGCTCTATACTGAAGTTAAACACTGCCACATGGTATATATGTGTGTGTGTGTATGTGTGTGTATAGGATTGGCACATAATTCTTTTATCTCAATCACATTCATTCTGTTTTCAAATATCTCTAAAGGGTCTACTGGTGAGCAAATTAGTAGTGGTAAAAGTCCAAATATTAAATGTGTTTCAGCATAGATTACTAGGTCTACTAAAATTAATCACACAGGCCACCTCAAATTCCTATCAGATGATTTAGAACATGCATAAGATTGCAGATTTATACATGATTATCTTAATAGTAAGGTATTTTTCTTCTTAATGTAGAATGTATATTTCTGAAAACTTACACGTCTATATCTGTTTACTTAATAACCGTCTTTTAGTTCTCTAATTATAACAAGCTATCACAAGACACAATTTCTACCCTCAAGTAGTTTGATTCCCTAAGAAAAGAGACAAATCAAGGATTATCATACAGCATGAAAGATGGTAGTGGTATGCCCAGGTTACTGTGGGAGACACGGCATCTGTGTCAGACTGAGAGATCAAGGAAGCTGGGAAGCAGTGCATGAGCTAACGGGTATGTGTTGGGTGTCTGTGGGTGAGCATGAGTGAGCACCTGTGTTTTAATTTTCTAACTTTTTCATAAAAGATTGTTCTGAATCATTTGACACTAACTTGGAGAGGTCATGCCTCTTTACATCGGATACCTTTGTGTGAAGTATTTTTCCCCCCACACAGAAACATACAATACTACGGTCTTATCCACCATCTGTATTCAAATTATTCTGACCATTCTAATAATGGGCTGCATCTGTGTATTTCCCCAGCCCAAGGTTTACTCAGGAATGACTTGTTACAATTAGGTGCTATATCTCTTTAGCCTCTTTTCCTCACTCTTTACCTTGATCTTGATCTTTTTTGTGAGGCACAGGATGGTTACATTGTAATTCAATTTGTGTTCTTTTGATGCTTCACATGGTTGCATTCAGATGGTGACTTCTGTCAGGACCAAGGCAGCAGTGAGTGGGCCTTCCCGGGAAGCATGTGATGCCTACTTGCGTCAGTATTTAATCACTTGGTCAAGGGGCTGTTCACTACATCTTGATAACTGTGAAAGTACTTTTTTCTTTCCTTTTGTACATAAAAACATTAATTATTTTGGCTAGGATAATTTGAGTAGTTATACACACTTGATTTTTAAGAATATTTTTCCTTGTTTTTGGCTGTTATAAATAAAACTTCTATGGAGCTTGTCAGAGAGGGATCTTTTCTATACTAGATTGTCTGGGAAGGTTTCACTGATAAGGTTTTCCTCAGTGTGGAAAACAGTTCAAGTCAGGAATTCTTACTCAGATACTTAAAATAAATTTGATTCAAGAATAAAAATTCATAGCCCAAAATGACTGATATAATTCATGTTTTATTATCTCCCTCAAGATGTCTAGAGTAAGCCATGAAAGGGTTGGTCTAGTGGTTCAATTTTTTCATAAATGAACAGGGTCTTTCCATTGTTTGGAACTACACATCTCAGTATATTCTCTTTGCTTCAAATATGTTTCATCATGGTCAGGAGATGCCCCCTTTGACTCTAGACTCCATGGTTTTGTTAGTGGAGGAGAAAGGATAGGTAACTTCGTCTAAGACATTATATGAGAGCAACGTTTGGAAAAAGATTCTGCTCCTGCTTTCTTCAAGTAACATATTTGTTGCTTCTTATATGTCCACTTCACTCACACTTTTATTCATACTTAAATATCATTCCATAACATAGCAATAGTGCTTTGTTTCTGCTCAGTTTGCTACAACTATCTTCTGTTTGAATAGAAATGCTCTCATCTTTTTCAAAAATGGAAGTTAATGGGCCCTCTTATTTATCATATTCTTCAGATTGCTATCCATTTTGTTTCTAGTTCAATCACAATCTTACCTGGTAACACATAAGTATATTCTAAAAATTAAGTTGCATTTTAATGTTCATTAATGCTTCTTGTAAAAAATAATGGGGAAAATTTAATACAAGGACAAAAGGAAGAAAACATGGATGACTTTGTCTCAGTCATTGTGCTGGAATGGATATTTATAAATTCCTCCTTCCACTTACCAAACTTAATGTTACTTTTGTCCTCACTCCTTTTTGGGATGGTTGCTTAATAGTAAGGATCAACCTTTCCTTCCTCAAAGCTTTATGCTTTCATGATCCTGTTAATATAAATTCATTACAACTGTCTCCATGATTTTAAGTTAATGTATGACAGATACTCTTGCGTTGTCCTGTAGATGACACAAGTAATGTAGCGAATCACATCACAGTTGTAAATACTGTAATGAATAATTTTTATCTAAGTCCTATAGATTCATTATATATAAGGCAAGTAAATAAATAACATAGAAGACTATTTTAAAACTATCTTTTAGGAGTTAAAATGTAGAAGGAAAATTGACTCCAGTCAAGTCAATCAGATACTTTTTTGCTGGAATTTATGAAATGGAAGTAAGAGATTTCAGTTTCAGTTGGGGAGGAACTTTTGTACAGAGGAGATATCCAAAACTTGAAATAGTAGTGTACTGTACTTTTTAGTATACCCATAATGAAAGGAATAGAGAGAACCAACCTGCCCTAGGTTCTGAAGGCATTTTTATGTGCATACCTGGCTCAAGTAGTTCTACAAGGGCCAAACTTAATTTTTATCTTTCACTTATAAAATTCTCATGTATGCTAATAAGTAATGATTCATCAACTCCTTTAAAGTATCTACTCAATCAGCTAAGTTATTGTACTTTACTTATATTCAGTGAATTTTAACCCTCACATGTCTTCCTAAATTCTTTTGGCCTGGAAATATCTCTTAATAGATTGAAAATATCTCTTCAGGAGTGAGGAAAAACTCTCATCTATTTACCTTAATTTATTAAATTATTTTAATTATTTGGCTCCCATAATTTTCACAAGTTCACCTTAAATTCTCAGGATAATTATTTAGCAAATGTATGTGAGAGAGAGAGTCTTGTTCTGTCACCTTAACTTGAGTGCAGCGGCCTCAGGCACGTCATCATAGCTCACTGCACCCTCAAACTCCTAGGCTCAAGCAATCCTCCTGCCTAGGCTTCCCACAGTGCTAGGATTATAAGTATGACTCACTGCACCCAGCTTAGCAAACCCTTTTCTTGGGCTAAAATAAAAAAATAAATGTTTATTCTAACAAAATCAAAAGCATTTACTCGATAACTTTTTTGTATTAAGTGCCTACAACCTATACAACATGCCAAAAAATCTGTAGAAAATAAAATTTAAATATCCTACATCTAAGTCAAAGTAGAGCATTTCACATGTAAAAATTAAAATGTGACTGAATTTTGATATCCCAAATATTTTTTGCAGAAAAAATAAAACAGGGAAACTAGAAGTATCACTTTGGAGATGCTAGGTAGAATTTAGCTAACTGCATAACATATTTAAATTAAAATCAGGTGGGATATCTCAGAAGCTTACTTGTTTTGCTGTGTAAAACCTCTGACAAATATGTCAAAATGTAAACTTAGGGAGAATTAAAATATTTATTATTATTTTTCATTGAAGCCTTTTTCCCCCCCCCAGATTGGCCATTTACTATCTTTGTTCAAAGTGGCTTTTTTGAAACATCTCTTACACCATAGTACTGCACTACAGAAAATGTGAAAAAACCAGGTCTTTTGACCTGGGCGATAGCAATAAGTTACAATGATAGAGAAAATCATGAAAATTACTTCACAATGAAGTCTCTCTCAGCCCATTCATGGTCAAAACTAAGCTTTGTGTATTAGATTTTTGCTGAGGCTCTCCAGGCTGTTGACCTACCAAGAGAGTCACACTAGTTATTTTTTTTCAAAATGCGTATTTCATTGATTTAACAACATATGTTGTTAGACATTCATGCTTATATTTATTTGGCTTGATTATAATTCCTTTGACCTTTTTCCCTGAGGTAGTTTTACTATAAATGCCCAAGTTTGAAACTTTTAATGAAATCAATAAATGTATTAGTAATATATTATTTTTCTGGAAAATAAATGTATTAGTAATATATTATTTTTCTGGAAGAATGTATATACTTCCAAAAATAACCCACTTAAACAGAAGCAATAACTTTTACTCTGAGTTGGTCAGTAATATTTTTAAATGGTTTAATTCTTAAAACAAGTTCATATGTATACATAAGAACACATTGAACAAATACAAAAGCATATGCATTTATAACAAATTCAACAAATATTTTTGAGTGTCTATTATGAAATAGGACTTGAAATATAACAGTGGACAGATCAGTTGTGGTTGCGCTCTCATCAGCTTTATATTATAATGCAGATATGCAAAGAAAAAGTCAATATGCACTACAACATAGTAGGGGAAAGTTGGGATAGGAGATAAATACCAGTAAGTGTTCATTTATCCACATGTCTCTTCTTGATGTGGCTCTTGCCTTCCCCACTTGCCTTATCTGTGTTCACTGAATTCTTAGACATATATTTGTTTTCCTTTTCTAAACGCACTCAACTCCACAGTTAGTTTGGCTCTTATTGAAAGGACAAAAATAAATAAATAAATGAATAAATAACAAATGCTGTTGCTGATGGAGAGAAAAGAGAATCTTACATATCTTTGACAAGAAAGTAAACTAGTACAGCCACTATGGAGAAAAATGTAGACATCCCTCAAAAACCACAAGTAGAACTACTATATGGTCCAGCGATGTCACTACTAAACATTTATCCAGAGGAAAGGAATTTAGTAGATCAAGGAATCATCTGCACCCTAACGTTTGTTCTAACAAATGTGATCCACAGTAATAGTTGCGACACCATTCACAATAGCCAAGATACGAAATCTGCTTAAATGTCCATCAACACAGAATAGATGAAGAAAATGTAGTATGTATAAAATGGAATAATATTCATGCATAAAAAGAATAAAATCCTGTCATTCACAGCAACATGGATGGAATTGGAGGACATTATGTTAACTGAAATAAGCCAGAAATACAAAGTTAAACACCACATGTTCTCACTTATATGTGAAAGCTAAAAAAAAGTAGTGCTTATCAAAGTAAGAAGTAGAACAGAGGGTACTAGAGGCTGGGAAGAGTAGGGAGAAGTGGAGGATGGGTGGAGATTTATTAAAGGGACAAAATTACAGCCAGACAGGAGGAATAATTTCCAGTGTGGTACACAACTGTAGGATGGTTATAGTTAACAATAATATATAGCTGGAAATAGCTAGGAGGATATTGAATGTTCCCAACACAAAGAAATGATAATTGTTTAAGGTGAATATGCTAATTATTCTGATCTGGACATTATGCTTTATGTGTTTGGAAACACCACTATGTATCCCACAAATATATAATGATTGTAAGTCAATTAAAATATATTTATTTTTGCATATCTACAAATAGACTATTTCTTATAACCTCACTTGGAATTATCCATCCTTCTAAACTCCTGTTCATTGTATTAAACTCAGGTCTCCTTCAGTATCTTTTTATGAGATTGGTAATGGACTTTCCGTTCAATCAAAAATATACAAAGTATTTTATTTTAGACATGGGACAGAGTATAATCCTAAACAGAAGTGAAATATGCTGTGAGTACCAGGACCATCCAACATTTCATGATCTTAGAAAAGAGAAAAGGTGCTGAGTTGAGTCCTGTGAGGTCAGAGTTCAGGGATGTTAAATCGAAGTAAATGGCAATCTAGGTGATACAGGGTTCCCCTACTCAGGGTTGGACAGGGACCAACCATTCTCTAGGCCCAAGTGAGCTCAGAAATCAGACCCCCATCTCTAGGCACAAACAAACTGCCCTTTCCAGGCCACACCCTCTGGGCTCTAGCAAGGTCATGTACAAAGTAGCCTGAAAGGTTTTGGGTGGTTCCACCTTGAGTGGGAAGCACACACCCTAATTCCTTCCCTGAAGCAAAAGCTGCAAAGACCTAATAACCTCACCCAGGTGGAGGGACTGCTTTCATTTATTTGTTTATACACTCATTAACTTTCAAAAAAATGTTTTCCACCTACCAAGTTCCTGGCCAAAATTTAATTCTCCAGACTATATCTACCCCTAGATAAAGGACCCATGAGACTTCTGACTTAGGTCTTTTCCTTTGCCAGAAGCTCCGGTGATTTTTACTCCTTCTGTATTACTTTCTGTCTAATCAATCCTATCTTGCCAAGGATCTGTGGACCATGAGTTCATTCTTTGAATTCCCCAAACCAAGGACCTACTGAAGGAAGAAATTCTGGTAACATAGGGGTAGGATTCCTGAGAAAAGAGGCTAACGGGAAATGATGCCAGATATTTAGGTAGAGTCACAAAAACTAAAAGAGCTTCGATCAAAAATAGCCATTTCTCAATATCTTACCTATTCTATATTTATTTATTTATTTATTTATTTATTTATTTATTTATTTTCCGTGCTTACAATGAACATAAACTAAACTCTGTGTAGGCAGAGTCTTCTGCTTCTTTGCTTCATATTACATTCCTGGTATAAAATGCCTGACACAACCTGAGCACTCAATAAATACAAATTGAATGACTAGCTAAATTTCACCTAACTAGATGTGGCAAGAAAGAATAAGCTCAAAGCAAATCAAAATTAGGAATGCCAACTTGCTCCCTCTATAATTCTCTCAGGTAACTATTATATACTTAGCACTTTGTAACAGGGGAATAGCCTGATAAGAGGTAAAGCTATTTTCTCTCTCTCTAACATCTCTCCCCCTCCTTTTAGGAATTAAAACACCCATCCCTGCCTCAGTCTAGTGTTTGGGAGGGACAGGGGAGTGTCCTGTAAGATTTTACAAAGAAATAATTTAAAGAGGTTTATTCTGAGCCAAATTTGAGGACCGTGACCTTGAGCCACACACAAGAAGCCTAACTCTTTCATCAAATTGTCAACTAAAGAATTTAAACCCACTTGTAACCTGCAAGCCCCACTTTGAGATGTCCTCAATTTATGACATTACATATAATTCCTATCTCCCTGAAATGTCCTTTGCTCTTTGTAACACAGGAGATGATTCAGGGGAATTGTCTGGGCAGAGGTCAGGACATTGCCTGGCCAAAGACGGGATGAATCAGAACCTTCGACTATATAGTTGAACAGTAATAGCCTAAAACTGAACACTTTCTCTTTGATATTTTTTATCTTTTTTTGAGACAGAGTCTCAATCTGTCACTTTCTGTAGAGTGCTGTGGCATCACAACTTACAGCAACATCAAATTCTTGGACTTGAGCAATCCTCTTCCTCAGCCACACAAGTTGCTGAGACCACAGGTGCCAGTGTGTCCAGCTACTTTTTCTATGTTTAGTAGAGAGAGGGGGTCTCTCAAACCTCCTGAGCTCAAGCAAGCTACTTTCCTAGGTCTCCCAGAGTGCTAGGAACACTGGCGTGAGCCACCGTGCCAGGCTAGCAAAGTAGGTGTTAAAAATGACAAACTCATGAAGACAGTTTGGGAGAACTTCTAACTTGACTTGTCAAGCACATGTATGTTTCCAAGTATTAGTAAAAGTTGACTAGATCTGTGCCTGTTCAATGTTGTTTCTACAGTCCTTGTCATAATTCTTGACACAAAGAAGATCAATGGATACTTGACAAACGAATGATTAAAATCTGGAGTTTATTTCAATAGAGAGAAAACAGTAGCATTTGTATAGAGAAAATCACTGCAAAATCTTAAGATAAGTGCCCCTTGCTTCCAAGTAAGATAATTTATAAATTATTCTTATTATACATATAAATTAAGGTTTTTCAAGGTTATCCTGGAGGAGACAAGAAGACAAAAGCCTACAGGGTTAAAATCTACCATCCTGCTACCTGGGCTTTTCTATCTGTTGTTTGGTATTTTTCCTCTTTTTCTGCTTTTTCCTGTTTTAATAACATTTTGTAATAATCCACTTTTATCTTTACTATAACATGTTATTGATACTTTTTCATATTTTAGTGATTGATGTATGGTTTTGATATGAATTTTTAATTAGCCAAAATTTATTGCAAATAAAATTATATACAATTTCAAAAATAGTGTAAAGACCCCAAAATTGTGTATTCTCAATCTTGCCCTTTTATTCCTTCTGTTTGATGAATTTCCTTCAACATTTCTTATAGAGTAGATCTAATGCAAATGAATTCTCGGGAGATTTTTTGTTTTGTCTTAAAAAGCCCACATTTACTTTAGTTTTGAAATGTATTTTTGTTGGATAGAAGATTATGGAAGGGCAGTATTTGTTTACAAGTATTTTCTAATGAAAAATAAGCAATAACATATTTGTTAGCAATATCTTTTCTTCTCTTTCAGTCTTCTTGCAGGGTTTTCTCTTTGCCTTTTGTTTTCAGCATCCTTTAATCTGATAAGCCTAGGTTTCTCCACCCTCCTCCAACATGAGGCAGCATCCCTTGAACGGAGTTTTTAATCCTGTTTGATGTCCTTTGAGCTTCCTGCATTTGTGCTTTGGGGTCTGTCAGTATATTCTTGGCCATTATTCTTTCCAAATTTTTCTTCTGCCCCATTCTTTTCTGATTTCGGGGTTCCTGTTAGGCAATTGTTAGATTGCTTGATTTTATCCCAAGGAAACAGAGGCTGGCTTCCCAATTTTTCCTCCCCCTATTTTTATTTTAGTTTCCCTGTTCAATCTTCCCTTCTGTGTTGTACCCTATAGAGTGTCTGCTTCTTGCCACACATCCACCAGTATTCCATATTCATGTTACTTGATGTTTTTTAGCTTGGTAGTAGGTCATGAAGGGAGAAAGAGTTCTTGGGGCTCAGAGCTGTGGCTTTCAAAGCATAACTGCTCTTTATCCAGCCATAGTTCTTGCTAAGAACATATTCGTTTCCCATCTCTAGGGATAGGGTTTTTTCTTGTTGTCTCTGCCAGATGCTATAGGCTTTCATTAGTACCCTCAGAGCAACATGTGTTGTTATCCCTCCCTCTGTAAATCCAGATTTTTGTTTCTTGAAGGAGATGGGGGAAAAGAGTAGGGTTGAAGGTAGGCCATTGGGGATTGCCTCTTGTCCCTTTTCACGACTGTTTTCCTGTCCCCCAGTCCTACATGAAGGAATCTCTATCTAGACACTCCCTTTTGGACTCCCACAATCTCCATTTTTCCCTGTTAGAACCTGGTGGGTTACATAGAGATAAAGTTTGGTAATGTATGAGAGTTCCCCTCTTTCCTATCAGTGGTTTTCAAAGTCTTCACACTCTCAACAAGTCTGCTCAGCTCTCTGCCTGCAATTGATCAGTCATTTTAGCTGAGTTCCCCATGGTGTCTGGTGAATTTTGCCTTAGGGTACTTGCCTCTTATATCCAGTGCTTTCTTTAGGAACCTGCCTTTTTCCAGTGTTCTGCTTAGTTGGTTGGCTTTTGCTTTTAGCTCTTGGATGAATTCAAGAATAGTTGTGAATTTATAAATTGTTTAGCCCTTTTCTTTCTGTAAGTATAGGAGTAGTACTCTTTCTAACTTTCCATATCCAAGAGCTAAACCAGATGCTGACAAGATTAGAGAATAATGTATTTTTAAAAGAATCACAAATTGTGCACAAAGACCTCCGTATCTTCAGAATTCAGTAGTTCTGTAGAATTTGTGATCTAATACAAATGAAAATGAGAACTCCATAATTAATATCTTGAATGAATTAATAAGTCCTAAAAGGTGACATCACATTAAAACTTTTCTCTTTAGAATGCTGTGTATTTTACCTAGACTGTAAATATTATTTAGTTTTTTATTTTTATTTTCTTAGCTTAAATAAATAATGCTACTAACAATTCATGCTGGCTTATTGTTGAGTAGGATCTTTTCAAAGAAATTTGAAAATCTCTGGGAAATGTTGGAGAAGTTGTAACTGAAAGCAATAGAAGGTAACCTAAATGTTAACTTTCCAAATGCAACAGCTGATTAGATTTTACCTGGATATTTTGGTTCACATTAATAACTTTTGCTTTCTTCATGACCACATCAAATGGCTAAAAAAGAGGGGGAAAAACCATGAGTTTTCAGATCATGGTAGGCTGAGCTGGCAAGAAATTAAAATAGCAGAGTGGGTGGGCAGAACAAGTTGTACACAGAGAAGACAGAAACATGTGTAAGACATAGCAGATGGTGGTTACGGTAGCTTGGGGGACAACTTACTCCTTTTATACATTATGTAATTCTTCCATTGGACTTATTTCCTTTTTAGTGTTAGTCAACATTGGATAGCTGATGCACCTGAGGATAAAATGTGATCCTGGACTAGCTAAAAAAAATTTGCCAATGGTAAGGCAAAATTTTAATAAATAAGCACAATTCTTCTTAGGCTTAAATTCCTACAAATTATTGTGATTCAGATTAGCATTCCTTAAATGTGTTCTTCAATCACTTTAAGGTTTATGCAGCAAGAGTGGAGAATTCTATGCTACTTGTATAAATATATAGTGGAACCTCTATAAGTTGATCACCCAGAGACCCAGAGATCATAACAAATTGGTCAACATATAGAAGTGGTCAGCATAAGGAAGTAGGCCCTCTGTACTGATATGTACATATGGTGCATGTCTGGTCTATGAAAATCAGGTCAGCTTAAGGAGGTAGTCAATGTAGGGAATTGGCAAACTATGGAAGCTCTACTGTTCTTATCAAAAGAGAGAGAGCAGATTTCTGCAGTGACTTGGGGTTTTATTTTCTTGAGTCTAATGTATAAGGCAGATATATATATGAAAAAAAATACAAAGTAAGTTTTAAAACTATTATTCTGGGAACTAACCTTCCTTTGTTATGAACAGTCATCCAGACTTTGCACTGACAGAGCTAAAGATTCTGATTTATTAATGAAAAGATAGTCAGTAAAACTTGTATAATAGGCCAAAACTGATCTTCAAAGTTAGTAAAAGGTCATGAAACATACTAGAATGTTTCTGATTCAATCAAGATTTTCTTAATATGTTGTGTCAGAATTGGACAGAGTATGAGAGGTTATACTCAGAGATAGTATTTAAATTAACTAGAAGATACACTCAAATAATCCAAAGAAATTATAAAGGTTATCAATTTGAAGCATATACAAATGTAGTCCATGGATCCCCTTCACCAAAAAATCTAGATAACATATAAAAATTTAGAAAATGTTGGCTTCCTCTCTGAGTTATGATCTATGTAGATTTTGTGATGACCTAGAAAGTAATTGCTTGCAGTTCAATTTATAACTTTATTTTTTAATTTTAATGCATAATCTTGAATAATTAAGCTTTAATAGTATGTTAGCTATGTTTTGGCACAAATAAATGATTATAGTTTTAGAAAAAAATAACATTTCTGGCTCCTGTAGATAGAATTTACGGGGAGGAGAGTGAGTTTTTGCTCTGTTGCTAATTTGCAAGATCACACTCTAGTGGCAGATTCTTCCCATTACAAGTGGGTAGTACCAAGAGTTCAGAAAGATTTCTAAAGATACATGGCCAGGCAAACTCATGACAAATACAAGAAATAGCAATGTGGTTTTTGTGCAAGAGGTAATATTTCACCTAGATTTCTAAATCATGAACTCATAATTGGAAAAAGAGTAAGGAGCACAGCCTATATGATCAAATTAAATAGTTTAATGGAAGGAAACTAAATAGATTGTATGTTTTATTGTATTTTCATTCTATCCCATTTACAGTGTCATACCTCCACTTTATAAAGAGAAATTTCATGAAACAGTCATAAGGAAGCAAATATCAGTGCTAAGAATCAGGGTAAGACTCTTTACGGCATTTCATATAATAGGTTTTACAGTCTATTTTATCTCTTGCTTAACTGAACAGGGAGAGTCCCTCGGGGATATAATCTGTACCTGCTCCTTCCTCTTTATTTACATTCCTTTAAACCATTTTAGAATCTTCCTAAATATCAGAAACTAATTCTGCAAAAACAATGTTAACCTTCCCATCCCTGCAATGCAAGCTGCTTGCATCACCTAAATGTTAAGATATTCCTTTTGGAGTTAAGGTCAGCTGGAGTCACCATTCACACACTTGATAGGATTTGGGAGAAGTAAGGAGGTTATTCCCTGATCAAATATTAACATTTCAGTTAGGATTCTGTTGTGCATGAAATTTCACTGGTAGGCATTGACTGCCACAAATTAAAGTCTTTTGCTTTTTACAACTCCTTAATTTCTGACTTCATTGAAGATGAAAGACTTAGACTTCATCTAAGATATCATCTATTAATAAGACACATTGTCATTTTATGTACAATTAAGGAAGAAAATATACTTCCATTTAATCATGATAGGCCATCAAATTAAGATTTATCCCAATTTCAAAGATGTGAAATTGTATGTAAAATGTATTTGAATCCTTGAAATATGGTATATGAAAATTCAAATAGGGAGAGAGAGATTTGGTGATGAAGACCATGAAGACCACTTTTTAACTCAATATTTAAGCAGTAATGTCAACCAGCTAAAGCCAAGCCCTAAAGAAGTGAAATGAAAGGATGGTCCTTCTGAGGGATCAGAAGGAAGAGAAAGATGAACCCTGATTACTCCACAACATTGACTAAGCCCAGTTTTATTTAAACCATAAAACACCTTTGAACCACTCCTTTCAGCAAAGTGTGTTTGAAGAGTTTAATATTTGAAGTTAGCTTGTGGAATTCCATAACGGTTGACCCTTTGGAAAAATAACTCACTCTGAGAAAGGTTAGGAAAGGTGGGAAGAGTCTATGACTAAAACCTTTTCAAGCTAGAAAGAGGTCAGAGTACAGCCTGATCAAAGATACAGATGAAATGCAGAAGAAGGCAGATAAAGGTAAAATAACGATCATCGGAGACACTAGGGAGAGAGACATGCTTTCTAAGTGGGTGGGAATGACTGCACTACCAGGACAGAGCTTGCAGGTCTACTGTGGGGAGGACTTGACGTCATTCCAGCCTGTACACAGCAGCAGTAGAGAAAACAAATGAAGAGGAGAAAATGCTGAGTTTTAATTCTAAAACAGGCCGATTTACACTAAGAGCCAGAGCTCAGAATAGAGTCATGGGGACAGAATTCATTTAATTTTTGAGCTTTGTTTTAAAAGTTATAGTAACACAACTTTTTTTCTAACCCACAGTGTAAAACAAAAGTAACCTGGAAATTTCCCTTCCTCAACCCAAAATCTCTATAAACTGAATTGATGCTAGGAGTAAGACAGGAATATTAGTGAGGATGGGCTTCGAGGGACTAAATATGCCCAGTACTGAAATAAATATACCGTAACTACATGATATCATTTTAAAGATTAGCGAAAAATTATCTACACTTGTTTGTTTTTTTCTTGGGGATTTTAAACTTATTGTCAAAGAAAAATTTCTTTGAGTTTTCGTGTATGTTTGTGTGCACACATACATGAGTAAAATTTCAAAACTCCAATAGAATTTACATGTTCTGGAGATAGGATTTGGCATATTATGCCATATTCCTTAGTAGATTTACTTTAATTAATAGATTTTATAGGAATCCTGAACCTTATGTGCATAACTACACCCTGTATGATTGCCTGACCATGAATAGTAGAACTTAAACAGAGAGAGAAAGAGGAGAGCCTTGATGAATTGAAATTTAAAAACTTAAAATATGTTAGATGCTCTGCTAAGCACTTTATATGCATTATCCTTTAACTCTCATAAGGGCACCATGAGTTAGATATTCTTATCATCCTCATTTTACATAAGGACAAATTGAATCTCAAGGATGTTAAATAACTCACTTAAGCCTACACAAGTGGTCAGTGGAAAATCCAAGTCAATTTAGGTCAGGTCACCTTAGATTTCTATGAAACCAAGTAGAGAAATATGGGAGAAGAAAGCAGCGCTGAAACAACGACGAGAAGACACTAAGTCAAATTTCTGTCCACCATATTTTTTCCCTTGGGCAGCAGTAATCCATAAAGTTATAGCCTTTGATGGTTTTTAATAAAATTTTCTCAGATTTTCCAGATTTAAGCCTGTATGTACTGAATAGTTATTGTTAAATTAATATTCAGGAGTTAAATTATAGTGGTCACCTTTAATATTCAAAATAATTCTATAAGGTGAATATTTTAATAATCTTTTCCTAGGCTCATGGTTCATGGTAGGGTTAGGGCTCTAAACTATTTCTTATGATTTTAGGGTCTGAACTTCTTTCAACAAAGCATAACACACCAGATGCATGTTTCACACTGTAAGGGCACATAAGCTTTTCCAAAATATTTGTTTTTAATGATGAAGATAGCAAGAACATTTCCTATATTTTGTATTCTCTCTCTATTCTACGATATTACATATACCACATTTTCTTACCACAATTCATTCATGAATGTAATTAAAAAAATTCAACTTAGTTCCTGTGGAGTAAATTTATCTTTATTATCCAGATTTAATCCACAATTGATAGCTAACAATCACTGTATCACCATACATATTAGTTTTCCTAACAAGATTAAGTTTTCTTTTGCTCGGTTAGGCAGCTCACACACGTAATCCTAGCACTCTGGGAGGCTGAGGCTAGTGGATCACTTGAGCTCAGGAGTTCGAGACCAGCCTGAGCAGGAGCGAAACCCCATCCCTAAGCATAGCTGGGTGCTATGGTGGGTGCCTAGTTCCAGCTAGTTGGGAGTCTGAGGCAAGAGAATCACTTGAGCCAAAGAATTTGAGGTTGTTGTAAGCTATAAGGCCATGACGCTCAACCCCAGGGCCACTGAGTGAGACGCTGTCTCAAAAAAAAAAAAAAAAGATTATGTTTTCTTTTTCATTATGAGGTATGTCATAAATTATAGAGGGATTAACATCTTCACAAGAAATGAGGTAAGTGTATAGAGTCAGAATAGGCCATCCAGCACTTTTCATCATGCATTCACAAAAATTTTTTTTTTTTTGAGACAAAGTCTTATTTTATCACCCTCAGTAGAATACCTGGCATCATAGCTCACACCAGCTTCAAACTCTTGGGCTCAAGTGATCCTCTCCCTCAGCCTCTCAAGTAGCTGGGACTATGGGCAATAGCCACAACATACTGCTACTTTTAGAGATGGGATCTCATTCTTGCTCAGGCTGGGCTCAAACTCCTTGAACTCCAGCAGTCCACCTGCTTTGGCCTCCCAGAGTGCCAGGATGATAGGCGTGAGCCACTATGTCTGGCCTATTCAGAAATATGTATTGAACACTCTGTGTGCCACACACTGTTCCAGGTGGTGGGTATACTGCAATAAACACAATGCTGGAAACTCCTGCTCTAAGGAGTTTACACTCAAAAAGAAAGAGATGGACAATAACAGTATAAATAAATCCAATGCACTATTTGGTACAAAGTGGTTTTTAAAAAAACATAACATAGGGGTTGGCAATTTTTTTGTAGAGACCTATAGTAAATATGGTAGAATTGGAGGGCCAGATGGCTCCTGTCAGAACTATTCCACTCTGTGTTTGCAGCACAGAAACAAACATGGACAAAATGTAAATAAATGGGAGTGTCTGTGTTCCAACAAAACTTCATGGACAAAAATAGGCGATAGTCAGGATTTGATCTAGTAGGCATAGTCTACTGACTTCTGAAATAATGGAAAAAAAGAGAATAGAAAGAGGAGAGAGGGTGAAGAAAGACCCCCCAACATGGTGCCATTTAAATCAAACAACAAAGAATATAACTAGGCAGTCAGATGAGTAACTGATGAAGGGCTTCCCAGACAGAGTACACAGGATTGCAAAGGTACTGAGGCAGGAGCTGATCTGCTGTCTTCAAAGATCAGTGAATAGGCCCGGATGTCTGCAGAGCCGACTGAGCCAAAGTGAACAGGCACATGATAACAAGCATGGTCTAACCACACAGAGCAAGTAAGAATATTACTTTGTATTCTATGTGAGATAAGAAGCATGGGAGAATTTTGAATAAGAAGTGGCATGGTATATTTGTGACTTTAAAATGATGCCTCCAATTGCTGTAGGAATAGACTGAAGGGACCAAGAGGCAACAAAAATGATTCAGCCAGTGACTGCAGTAATTTAAGAGAGAAGAGGTGGAGTCTTGGATCAGAGAGGCCATGGTCTAATTAATGTAAAGCAGCTGGGTTCTGCATGGATTTGGAAGTAATGATAACAGTATTTCCTGATGGACTGGATGTAGAATGGGGAGGGAAAAAGAGAATCCAAGGATGAGTGTCTTGGCTTTAACCACTGGGGTGGGAAAGACTAAGTGATTTGGGGGATGCTTAGAGCAAGATCACAGGTATCAATAGGTTAGTTTTTAATGCATAAAATGTTGGAATTTTCAAGTTTGTGATATCCATTAAGGTGCAAAAAAAAACACTAATGGATGCCTAAGCCCCATCAGTACACAACAGATATTGATATATGGGTGCCACAGTGGCAAGTGTAAAGTACAGAATTTCCTTTTACTTATTAAAATGTGTATGGAGTCATGACTATACCCCATGTGGGGCTGTTGAAATAAGACACAGAAGCAAGAAATGCAATACAATTTAATAGAAATATAGGTATAAGTCATCAGTTAACTTCTCTATGCTTTGATATTCTCAAACAGAAATAATAGTACCAGTCATGAGTCTTGCAAGGAATAAGGGAAATAATGAAATAAAAAAGCATTTATCACAATGTGTAGGAAACAATAAATGCTCAGTAAATATTTAACATTCTTGTTATTAACGATTATAGAAAAATAAGGACATTTCAAACCTCTTTCTCTTAAATTTTTGAAAAAGACTATTCATTTTAAAAGGTATCTAGGAATATGTAGAGTTTGCAATGTATTAACCAACATTTTTAACTCTAAAAATATTACCATCTGACAGTTTATTCAGTTTTTTAGAAAATATTTCCTTGCATTTTTACTCACTGAAAATGTAAGCCCTTCAAATAGGTTTGTTTTACTCTTGTTGGTTTGTTTTTAGCATGTGAGGTGTTTATATTATTGCAGATGAACTTCTAGCAGAGAGAAGAGAGGGAGGAAGGGAGGAGAGAGAAGGAAGGGAGAAAGGGAGAAAAGGAGGGAGGGAGGGAGGGAAGGATGAATAGAAGGGAACAGTGAATAGAAAACAGATTTTGAGTGTCAATATTTCCAAAGCCTAAAAAATAACTTATGGATACATTTATTTTTATAAAACTTTCCTCTCTTTATTTTCTTAGAAACTTATCATGTATTGGTTTGGAATTCATATACTAGTGGTAAACCATGACAGAAAGACTTATTTCTCAAAGCGAACAAGCCTCCTACATGGTTTAATTGCCTGATAAGACAGTAAAATACAAGAACTTCTTCTCATAGACTACCTAAATATTTGTGTTACCATGCATTAGAATATGGTAGTGGTATTTTTTTAATAAATGCCTTGCTTTCTTATGTTTAGACTCATAATGCAGATTATTTGAGTTTCATTCACGTAAAGGATTTTTAAGGAGGAAAATATGAAAATATGAAAAATTAATTACACAGGCAGTTATTGAAAAGTGCACTCCTGTTTCTCAACTTCATGTGGTATAGATATCCTCTAAAAGATACAGGGTGCTTGATAAAAAGATTACTAAAGATATGTCAGAATATCAACTTCCACTTACTCTTTGCCAAGTCATGTTAAAATACTACCTTACCTTTAACATCTTAAAAAAATCCAAAGAAATAAACAAAAATTGCACTTAGCAAATAGTTGTAAGACAGTATGGAAGATGGATTAAAAATGTTAGGATTCTAAGTGATGTGGGTTTGAATTCCAAGTTCATATCTTACTATGTGATATTTAAAAATCATTAAATCTCTTTGAGCCTTTAACATCTTAAAATTGAATGGAAAGATTAAATGAAAATAAGAATGTGAAAGCCCTTATATAAAGTATTATTCTCTTGTGTTAAATGATGAAATTATCATACATATTATTTAGGAAAGTAACTACGGTAATTCTCAACTAATATTATAAACCTAAGTTGAAGAACTAAACTAATAACTAAATTCATAACCCAAAACTAACCTATTTATTACAGCATTTTAAATAGTCAAAGTATTATTTACCAAGAAAATAAGACAAACACTTCTCCAGTTACATACCTGTCTGTCTCCACCCCGAAATAAAACAGTTCATAATCACCATTGATTTATACAGAGCAAAATTCTAATATAATATTTGTGATCTCATATGCATAGAAATTAAGCTGTACGAATATAGAGGGCATCTCAAAATATTTTCAGGAAAGTGTGAAGTGGAGGAGAATTTTGCACCATGATCAGAGAACTATGCTTATAATCCTTAGAGATTTTTTTTTTTTTTTTTTTGAGACAGAGCCTCAAGCTGTCACCCTGGATAGAGTGCTGTGGTATCACAGCTCAAAGCAACCTCCAGTTCCTGGGCTCAAGCTAGTCTCTTGCCTCTGCCTCCCAAGTAGCTGGGACTATCGGCACCCACCACAATGCCCGGCTATTTTTTTGGGTTGCAGCCACCATTGTTATTTGGCGGGTCTGGGTTGGATTCGAACCCACCAGCTCAGGTGTACATGGCTAGCGCTTTAGCCCGTTGAGCCACAGGTGCCGAGCCCCTTAGAGATATTTTAAAAATTCATTTCATACCAAACTTTCAATCAACTAAAGATTCAATGGCCACTTACCTGCACTCACATGCTATGAGAAAAAAAAAGAAATAGTGTGTTACTTGTAAAAAGACTAACATTGGAATGCAAATGGGGGAATGAAATTGCAGAATTGATAATTTGCCACTATTTGCACATATTCTACTATATACACTCCCACATGTTTCAGTGCTGCCCTGCTACCTTAATAGTTTATTAACTTGAGTCTCAATTTATTTTTTTCTTTTCAAATAGAAAAAAAAAGTAATAGTGGAAATTTCATTTGTAACATGACCTAATTCTGGATTTTACCTTTGATTACAGCCATGATTGACTTTGATGTTTTCAAAATGAATTTCAAAGACCATTTATTCAGTTAATTTTAAAAGTAGAAGCATACTAAAACTTTTATCCCACTTGGTAAGCAGCCATTCCCTAGTTTCATCCAAGTTTTTCCTTGAAAACGCCGATCGGGAATAAAACTGACAAATATATTCAATCATAGATGGATTTTTTTCTTTTTGCTCTTAAGTTGCAAATGGCCTCATTAAAATAAAAGCACTACCTCAGGGATTGCATAAAGCAGAGTATTGGTACCTAAATGGTATTTATGACCAGGCTAAATGTAAAGTGAATTAAAATTTAAAGGATTACAGTCAGGTAGGCCACAGACATCTGTAGAGAAATGTCCATTAAGGAGATGAAAGAAACAGCAGTCCCTGGTGACAGGCACATGGCAGGTTAGCGGTCAGCCATACCTATACACTTAGTGTCACAGCAAATGAGAAACACATTGCCCGGGGAGGAAAGTACTTCAGGGATATTTATTTTAGACTAAGAAAAAAAGAATCATGAAACTAACATTTTGGAATACATATCCATCATTGTCATCAAACTAAAGCGAAAAGAAAAGGGCATGTAAGATGTGGGCTGATAATAAATATTATCACATATGTGTTTATAGATATTGTATATGCTCCAAACCAGGCCTGCATGTATCAAGTCAATTGAAAGTAGAATCTTGTAAGTGTGCCATGACGTCCCCGCTGCTGTAACCACAAAGAGGTGCTGCTGCCCAGCCCCAAATAAAGGCCTTATTTAATTAATATATATGAAATTGCCTCTAGGGTGCTAATAAACCAAGCATTTCATTCCTTTCACAATGTGAATGAGTCACAAAACCAGACATTATTTTTGACATTTTTGTGACACAGTGCTGTCCTGTGCACACGGAATATCCCTGTTGCATCTGTCTAGTGAAAATCAAGCATTCTTATAAATGTTGTCAAATGCTCCTCAGTGATGATGCACGGAAGCCAGAAATCTGATCTCTTAATAAAAGACTGCCTGCTTCTTTATTTCTTCTTCCTTTTCCTCCTTCTCCTCGTCCTTCTACTCTTTCCTCCACTTTTCTCTCTCCCTCTGTCCCTCTCCCTCACCCTCCCCTCACCATGTACTTGGTGGGAGACACCCACCACTCGTGCTCATATATAATACATTTAGCATACTGTCTTGGGAAATCAACTTCAGCATCTGATACAAGCAAAATACGGCTGAAGGTGTTTGTGGCAGGGTTCTCTTCCCTGACATTTATGTAAAATCCGTGCATCACAGTCTCCTACTCTATGGTTTTAAACATAGTTCAGAGAGAACATTTTCCCTAGTTTGCATCTCATTCCCTAAGATCCATGACTTCTGACTCCACTCTTAAACTAACTGAGCAAGCTGAAGCCACTCTCAAAGCCAGACTGTATTCCCACAAATACAGAAAAACAAAAATGAGAATGAAAAAGCATGTTTTGCCTTCTTATTTTGCCTAGGAACAGAAGGAGTCTTTCAACAGAAATGCTATATCACTAGTTCACTGGTCTTCATAAACATTGCTTTGGTGAGTTTGCCTGGAAAGTTAAGGTGATACAAAGGTGCTGTTTCCCTAGTTGTATTTCTGTCTCATTCCATAGCTCTTTATATTAATATCTTTATTTGGTGGATGAAAATTTTGAAAATGGAAATAAGAGACAGAGGAGGCTATCTTGAAAATTACGATTTCCCAGCTCTAAAATCTTCCAGTCTCTTTAAAACTGGCCCAATGTCTTCAGCCTTATCTTGTTAGTTTTTGTAAAATTATCACCAATGTCATCCTGGATTGTGTAACTGACAGCCAGCAGAATAGGAGGATGTCACTTAAAGATGTGCTTTTAGCTTGATCTTTAGGATAGCATTTTGGGCAGAACTATTGGCTGACTTATTGAGGTGAAGAGGGGTGGGTAAGGAGATCAGAGAAGTCTCAGTAATCTCAGACATACATTTTGTTTCCCTAATGGGAAAATGAGGGGGGAAATGGGAATAATTGGATCAGGTGATAGAAAAACAAATTGAGAATAAGCGAGTCACAGCTAGAAAGTTTTTTTTTTTAAGAACTTCTAATTTTTTATATAATGTTTACATTTGAAAAATCTAGTATTTTATGATTCTAGAAAATTTTCTAGAGAACTTCTTTTGCCACTTCGTCCATTCACTTTTGGGCATTTCTTTTCTGGGGCTGAAGCACTCCTGTGATGACAATGCTGTCCTTTCTGATAGAACCCGGCCATGGAACTTGCTTCCCCTCTTTACCATTAATATGCACTTGACTGCTGGATCTTCGCTGAGTGCCTCTCAGTTAGTATCAATTTAAAGTATCAAGGTAATGGATAAACAATAGAGTAGGCTTTCTTCTTCCTTCCAAACTCTGTATTGCAATAAATTTTAAAAAGCTTTTAATTAAACAAATGGGAAGCTGTTCAGGTGGAAAAGCCAGAGATGGAAGTGGTTTCACTCTCAGAAGTTAGATCACGCCCCACATAGCTGCCTACTCTTTGGATACAGAGCTTCCCCTTCCAACAGATTCAGATCTGAAGACATGTTCAGATGCTACATATGCCACATTATTTCCTCTTAAACAAGTCACCTGGTGCTTAGTAGTTTTGTTCCAAAACTCATTTTTATAAATACAAGGTCCTTATGAAGTATCAAAAAGAATATTTAGAAATAAGGAGCCCTCTTAATGTGTTTTGACTATGTTAAAGCATGTGCATTTGATAGGGAAACATTTCACACCACTCCAGTCCCAGACTCGACTCTTCAGGGAGCAATCTCAGATGGCCTCACTACAGAGACGGTAAATTTGGCTAGCCTCAAATTGTCTAAAGTTTGATTTTGGCTTACCATCTGTAGAGATTGTAATCTGAATCAGATACATTGCTTGGAATCCATCTCTTTATTATTTCTTCCTTTAAAGTATGTACTAAATGGATGTAACGTTAGACCTACATAAAATGAGTAACAAAGAAGGGACCTCCACTGCTAATAAAAATAGTACAACCCCAAAGCAACTAAGAGCCTGCTCTCAAACATTTCCCCACAATTTACTCAGAAGTTTAAACTTAGATTGTGTCAGAGTTGAAGAAAGGAGGAATTCCAAGAATGAGGGGGCTCGCTACTAAAAATAAATGTCCTTACTAGGTCTTGAGAGAGTTCAGATTCAAGCTCAAGCTGGTCTGTAAACCTCCAAGGTCAAAGGTTCAAAAGGAGCAGAGTGATTGTCACCACTGTCAAGAAGAGAGCTTGTCACCACTGTCCTGTGTAAGAAATGTCAAGCATTTCCTTTTCCTAAAGCATCTACAGAACCAAACTTGTGTTTAAACTATTTAAAATTTCATTAAGAAAAGAAAAAGAATTTGCTTCTAAGTTAAAAATAATAATAAAGGAAGGTAGAAAATCATCCAAGAGAGGAAAGAGTCCTTGTAATGTCTATTATCTTGTGCCATAGCTGCACAATAAAGACATTCTTAGCCATTATAAGATAAAGAAAATCAAGCAAGGATTAGTTTCATTTTCAAATTCAGTTGATGATTGCTCAGAGCAGGTTTCTGGCTTTCAAGCAATATATCAGAAACAGCATGATTCCTGCTTATACTGGCTGTGTGGTGTGATGTTACCTTTCTTATTCTTGTAGCTCATGTGTGTACTGGAACAACTTACATACATAGTTAATATGATTCATATTTAATATCCTTTTAGCTAGTACATACATTACTATAAGAAAATCAGGTATGAGATACTGTTTTCTACTACTTAAAGGAGTACACTCATCTATTTTACTTTATTCTTTTTTGGCAATGCAATGTTAACGTTGTTAAGGTGAGAAAAAATGTTTTAATTACTTATGAATATGTAAGAAAATGTGTATCTTTCGATTAGAATCAACTGCATCATCATCTGGCTACACTTCTTTGTAGCTCAATGTGTATTTATTGAAAAGTATTTTTCTTCATATCACATTATGGTGAATGGATCTGTTATCTAAAAATAGATCATTAAAATATAATATATTTGTTGTTAAGATTGGAGAAGGAGAAATAAACATGTTCTTAATGAAAATAATAAAGTCTACTCCTGAAATATCAAGGAAAGGAAATATCACATTTATCATTTTTTCTATAAGGAAAATCTTTAAAAGTGTTAAAAACATAACAAAATGTGTAAAACTCAGTATCCAAATGCTTTCCTCCCAAAGCTGTGGATTTGGATTGACTGGGGAACACCTGGACTTAGCCCCAAGGTTTGGGGTTCATTTCCAGGCCAAAACCTGTTTCCAGTTCAGGGCTCCCAGTTTCCATTAGGATTTCCCGTGAATCAGGCAGGGCTAATTCAGCCTTGAACAATCAATCACTCTTACTCCACTTTGTGAGTGGGAATGATGGATGGTTCTCTGCTGTTCCTGGCTGACCTAGATGTAGGAAGCAAACCTGAGCACAATGCGTCTTGTGTGAGTGGCTAATGTGGAATCAGTCAAGTGCAAGGAACACTCCTGTGTCTTTCCTTGCACCCCATGCACAGACACATGTCCTTCCTACAAGTTCTTTATTCGCTTCAAACTGTTGGCAATCTCTCCTTCCCCTTACTCACAAAAGATATCTGCACCCTGTACCCATTTTCATGGCCCTCAGATTAGCTAGACCCCAATTTTCTCCCACCCGATCTTCACATTTTAGGAGCTTATCTGCTGATTCCTCACCTCCTCTTTCCTCCCAAAACCTGGGCATGAGCAGTAAAAGCCATCCTTCCTCTTGCTGCTTTCTCATAGAATTGTTAGAAAAGAAAAAAAGAAAACAAAATGTAATTTTAATTGTCTTTCTTCTTTTTCTGACATTGGTAGAAAAAAACAGAAAAAAAAATACAACAGGCCCACAGTTTTCTGAATTAGTATATTCTGTTTGCTGTGTTTGCAGCTGACTGTCTGCCATTGTTAAGAATACTCATGTTGCATTTCAGAGTCCAGTGTGCCATTTTGTACCTGTTATCATTATGTCCTTGTAGCCCAGAATTACCACTGCTGTCATAGTCACTACCAAGGAAATGCTGCCCACTCATTTCTCTGATAAGAAGCTGCCTTGTGTCCCCTCTCTTCCCGGAGACCACTAGCTAGATTGAGATATTTGCAGCCTAGAGTTTCTAAGAGAGACTAATAATGTGCACAGTTTTCTGAATTGTTATTTTCCCACAAAACTCCATGAATTTGTGAAAGCCCTTATGAAAAATGATTAGAGAAGTTGCAAAAATTCTCAAGCCCAAAGAAAAACTCGAAGCTGTTCTTTTCATCATTTTGGAGACAAGAAAAAAGAGTGGCCAGCTCTTCCATCCTGTCTCCCAGCAACTCATATGATTCTGAAATGACACTACCATGGATAGGTAGCAGATTACTGATATGTTGTTTTAAAGGAGAGAACACAATTTCAATGATAATTCAGAGAAAAATAATTAGTGATTATCCCATAGAGTTACACATGACATTATTTAGTATGAAATATTTATGCATTTATTCATTCAAAATGAAAGCTGTAAATGGATGCATAAGATATGATAATTTGAGGAAGACTGTTACGTAAATATATAACTATATGTGTACATACATATATATATCTTTAAGCACATAAATATATACAAATATACAAATATATACAAAACTGATGGAATTCAAATGTGCTAAATATTTTATTTGGATAAAAACATGAGACCAGATTCTTTTCTAAACTTAGCTGACTCCCTTGAAAGAGTGAACTATTTTTTTCTTGAGGGACTTTTAGATTTTCATGATGTTGTTTGGATCACAAATACAATAAAAACATTTTATGTTCTTTTGTAACCTCTTTTCCTTTCTTTTTTCCTGGCTTACTGCAAAAGGCAATAAATAACATAATAGCTTATTTAAAAAAAAATGAGTAAATGTGCCCACATTCCATTTGACTCTCTCCGTCAGTACTTTTGGCAAGGATTAGTCCGTTAGCCTGGTGGGCTCCTGTGTGGGAGTCCGTCATGGAAGGAGGAGCAGGCAG
This sequence comes from Perodicticus potto, assembly GCA_963574655.1. Classification (NCBI taxonomy): domain Eukaryota; kingdom Metazoa; phylum Chordata; class Mammalia; order Primates; family Lorisidae; genus Perodicticus; species Perodicticus potto. The sequence goes on from CAUYRH010116533.1 coordinate 29,482, forward strand.
TGGGGTCAGAGGGATGGTAGTCTTTTGCCAAGGGTAGTGTCATACATTTGGCCTACCTCCTGTTGCAGGTGTGGAAATTACCCCTCTCTCTGTGTGAACCTAGTAGATTTGAGACTTACCCAAGCAGAGACTTACCCTGAAGGCAAGGACAGTTTAGGGAGCCTGGGGTGGAGTTGGCAGCCCACCGTGGGCAGTGCCTCTTCCCCTCCTCAAGAGCCATACCACTGTCACAGATATAGCCTTGTGTAAGCCATTGCTGAATCACAAAATTATCCCTGCTATTAGCCATGTCACCACTCTTAGGTGAAGAATAAGGCATACACTCTGAGCATGAGAACAGGAGCTCTTGGAGCGGGGAGAAAGGAGGCAAATTCCTTCCATTATATGCTAAAGACTTTGTGGCTACCTCCCTTCCAGATAAGAAAGGACATTATTGCTAATTTTCTTACTGAAGAATAAAGCAATTTCTTGAAATCATATCCACTAAAGCCACATATGGTATAGCATGAGAAATCGCATGGTTCCTAACCGAATAAAAATAGAAGAATCATTCAGCTATTTTTATTTATAATATCTGTACATCAGAATGTGTATATTAATGTTATTTGGTGAGATTATTGTTAAGCAAAGAATATGTTGGAGAGATATGATTGCCTTAATGTTAGGGATAGGCAGATGCATATCAAATGTACATAAACATCTAAAAGCAGATAAGAAAATATTGGCTTTGCTTCAAATGAGATGGAAGCAAAGATAGGCAAGAATTATTTATCCGAAATGGAGTGGAAAAAGATCAGCGCCAGGTATGTAGAACCTCCAGGGTCTATAGTTACAAGCAAATCAAGAGTAAAATTTTAGTTGCACATTATTGAAATGCTGTTGTATTTAGCTAAATAAACAACTTATAAAAATATACAAAAGTTTAAAAGGTAAAGATGTTGCCTATTATTACCTACAAATAAAGGGAAACTGAACACATTTTGAATTCCTTTTGTGAGATAAGATTAATTTTAAAACAGACTTTTATTTCTGCAAAAAGTCTTAAAACCAGATAGTAGTATTCTTTTTCAGCCTGGAGCATGGGGATAATTTTTTCCACATAGGATGCAAAATGTCTAAGGGGCAAGGAGTTCTCAAAGTTAAGTATGACGCAGCTGTATTGGGTAAAATATATCATGTTTACACAATACGATCAACTTAGGTTGATACCCTTTATAGTATGTTCTTTAGATCACAGTATATTGAACCATAGGTGTATACCTGTAAGAAAAAGCCAAAAAGATCATTTAAGCAATATTGAAATCAGTTTAAACTTCTCAGAGGGAGAAATTTAGTTCAGCTTTGGGGAAGAATTATTTGGCCTGAGAAGAGCACCTGAGTCTTTTAGCTATAAAACTGCATAACTATGTAACTAAGGTTACTAATGAGGTAGGTTCTGTAGGTTGTTCTTGAGTTGAACTTGTATGCAAGTTGTAGGAGGTGCATTTACCTATTATCTGTAATAGCCTCTGTTTGTAAGTGTGAGTCATATATAAGTTGGATGTCTATAAGTCGGGGGCTGCCTATATAAAGAGAGCACCAGCTCATTGTTCTCAAGAAAATCTCTTCAAGTGACCCTTGAACTGGATGGGTTATCTGGAGGAGCTGACTCTTCTATTTAATAATGAGAATTGAGTATAGGTTTAGAAGGGTTTCTATAGATTTTACAACTTAAAATGTTTCTTTGTTGCGAATTTAATCTGGGCCTATATAGTATCATTTGTTTTTTTGCTTTCCTGCCCAAAACCTGAAGGTCTGAAATTTGCCATAAATAGAAAGAAAGATATGGAAAAGAAATATCCGGGATAATATTTTTCCAGTTTCATGAGTAGGCTATGAATGTCCTGCATATAGAAATCAAGACTCATGAACTCTGATAGCTATTCTAATTTTAAAAATATTTCTGAGGCTATATAATTTGACCATTCTGTACTGAATGGACTGAATGGTTGAATGTCACACTACCAATCATACTACTGTTTTAGGAAAAGTTCTGTGAGTAAGAAATAGGGACTGAAGAGGCAAACTTCAGACAGGCATTTAGAGGAAGTCTTCCCATCTTTTTCTGCAACTTCATGGGCTGGAGCTGGGTCAATGGGAAGAGCAAGCCTACTTGGCAGGTGCACTGGCCTTTCCATTACATGACAGTAACCGAAACAGGAACCATCATAAGGATTTGTCTTGCACTACACTTTCATTAGTCCTAAGCATTCAAGAAAGTCCACCTCACTGAAAGGGATCCTATTCCAGTCTTGGGACTGAGTAGCAGAAGGGAGAGCAGTATGTCCTTCCTTAAACTCAGATGGGAAGCAAAGCTCAGCATCTCCCAGAAGAGAGTTATTGCTGAAGGCTCCTAGTAGAGGAAACACCAGGGAGAGGGTAAGGTACAGGAGATCTACCAGGCCATTTATCTAATCCTACTGTTCATATGACAGTCCTGGGAACAATTACTCTGTTTTCACCCAAAATGATATACTGCAATTCAATTCCAGCACCAACTATTTGGAGTCAGCACAGACCCTACAAGTCATGGGCTCAGTCCTTCAGAAGACGTCCCTCGCTGCAGATGGCTGCACCAAGTTCAGGCTGTCCCTAGGCCATCCATGTCTCTGATTTTTTTTTTTTTTTTTTTGGTGGTTTTTGGCTGGGGCTGGGTTTGAACCCACCACCTCTGGCATATGGGGCCAGCACCCTACTCCGTTGAGCCACAGGTACCACCCCACGTCTCTGTCTCAGATTTGATACAAATTCGGGCACACCCATGACCCCTTCTAATTTAGGGGTTCATTAGAAACATTCACAGAATTCAGCAAAAGATAGAATTTAGGGAGAGTCAAATGAAGAGAAATATAGGGCCAGGATACAGAGCTTCTATGACTTCTTCTTGTGGGATCATGGTGTATCACCCTCCCAGCTCATCTGTGTTCACCAACCCAATTAAGAAGCTCCACTGAGTTGCAACCTCCAAAGTCTTCCTTGCAGTTCTATTACATAATCATGACTAATGAAATCAATGGCCACAGATTTCCATCCTCTTCCCCTCTCAGGAGAGTGTGCTAATGAAAGGTCTCACCCCTGAAGTGCCGTGGTTGGTCTTTCTGACATGCCCCCCATCTATAATCTATGGCCGCTATGAGTTACTTCATCTGAACAAACTCAAGTGTGATACTACATATCAAAGCTCTTGAGTACCAAACCTGTTTCTGTCTCTTGGGTGTTTCAAGAATTTTAGAAGCTCCATAGTAGGAATCATGACCAACACACTTCTTACAAGTTTGTAAGGATGCTTAGTGGGACCGTCTTCTAGTAGTCAAAGAAAATGAAAATGGAGCCATAGAATCTGGAGCAAAATCTGACCACATTTCTATTCACTTTGTGGGGAGACTTTGGCAAATTGCATGATACTTAGAAAACCAAAGTTGTCTGTTTTTAAGAGTACTTCCTTGATTTTAACACTGGTTTCATAAGAGGAGGTTTCTCCATTCATATGCACATATAGTCTCCAAATATAGGTATGAGGCCAAGTGTGCAGCCAGTAAAATCTGGTAAACAACATGAGGATTTATTACTGTTTATACTTCTAATCTGCTTCTGAGCTCATACTCATTTCCAGTGAGGGACCATTCACTCTCCTCAGATTTGTATTGCTTGCACATTGCAAAGCCTGCAGAGCCCTGTGCTATGAGAACTTAGGCACCTGTAGAGAAAGTCACAAACTTGGAGAGCTGCAAATAATGTCTTAATGACTGGGATGCAAAGCACAAAGAACTGCAAGAGTTCAGCTAACAACTTCATCTGAAAGTCTTTCATTTGTTAGATACATGCATTTTGTAGTTGTGTCTATCTCTAAAGCAGGGTTTTCAACCTTCCTAATACCGTGGCCCTTTAATACAGTTTCTGTGGGTCGTGACCCAGAGGTTGAGAACCACTGAAGCATGGTTCATAAAATCTGACAACTTCTGTTTACTTAAAAACCTGCCTGACTTTCCTTTAATAAGCGCTGACTGCATCATAGGGTCGTTCTGACTAAATCGGAATATGCCTATGCTCAGTAGAACCACAGAGGATGCAGATTGGTGTTTGGAGAAAACCACCTGCACTATTGCATGTTGGGCAATCATTGAATGTGCTGTTTGCTTAGTCTTTCTCTGACTGATAAACGATGTTCCACTTTGAAAAAACAAGATATATGGTACCAATGTTATCACTGTACATAGGAAACTGGCAGGAAGTAGTTAAGTGATTTTCTAAATTTACTCAGAGCGCAGTAGCAGAATCGGGTCAAGAAGTACCATGTTTCATTATTATACTGAGCAAAAGCATCCAGAACAAAGGTTTGAAGGGTTAAGCATAGGTCTTAACTTATCATTTTTACCTTTTTGTTTACTTTTATGTTTTTGTACCTTTTTCGCAATGTTCTTTGAAGGCACAAAATGGATTTATTACTATCTAGGTTTTCTCATGCTTTTAGGAGTAGTTTCCTAATCTCCAATGTAGAACTTAAATTTAATTAAAAATAGCAATCCTTTTTAAATATTCAAACATGGCTCGGCACCTGTGACTCAACAGGCTAAGGCACCAGCCACGTACACCTGAGCTGGCGGGTTCGAATCCAGCCCGGGCCTGCCAAACAACAATGACTGCTGCAACCAAAAAATGGCCAGGCGTTGTGGAGGGCGCCTATAGTCCCAGCTACTTGGAAGGCTGAGGCAAGAGACTCGCTTGAGCCCAGGAATTGGAGGTTGCTGTGAGCTGTGATGCCACGGCACTCTATCCAGGGTGATAGCTTGAGGCTCTGTCTCAAAATAAATAAATAAATAAATAAATAAATAAATAAATAAATAAATAAATATTCAAACATGTGGGGAGGAGGAGTTTTTTTTAGTGAATGCCCACTGATTCGAGGGCGGAAGTGATTAGGTAACCTGGTGTAATTCTGCTGTACCTTCTGATCTCCTGAATCTGCCTATAGGAATATATTTTTTTAACTTTCAGGAATACTAATAAATAATTGTTTCTGTCTAGGAGAAATTAGAAAAAAATCTTTGAAAATAAAGGAAAAAGTTCTCTGCATTTGCCTTGCTGATTTTAGAATGTTACCTTGGCTTCTTTTTCTCATTTCCTTATAATAAATAGAACTAAATTTTATTTTATAAAGGGTGTTGTGAGGTCTGAATATGTTTTTTTTTTCATCTGAAACACATTAGGTCCTTTAGATACTTAAGAGAGCATAATTACAAATGTATATCATTAAAGCAAAGCTATATTAATTAATACAAAGCTGCCCTCGGGTCTAATAGCTTTTGGAAGCCCTGGCAAAACTACTTAGATTTCTTTTTTCCTCTGTCTAAATATGTTGATTTCTTTATCCAATTTTAATTTTGTAACATAACACAAAGTACATTTTGGAAATGTGCACAATTAGTTTGGACAATATAAGTCAGGTTACTAAATAATAAATAATATAGTAAAAATAATCACACTAGTGGTTTTGTCATTAAGGCACATTTTTTTTTTTAGTAGTGTGTATTATACAATACATAGTTATTCTAAATCCAACTGCTAGAATGTACAATTTTGTTTATTTGTTTTCTCAAATAAATCTAAGTTTTTCAAATCCAAGATGAGTCTTTGTGTAAATAAGAAAAGAATTGAATGAAATTTTCTTTTGGATTATATTTAGTCTAAGGCAAAAATGATAAGTTTAAATTTGTACATGGTATGATATAAAGATTTCAAAAAAATTTAGTTCAGTCATTTTCATGTTTTTTGTTTTTGTGTGTGTTTTTTGGGGGGGCCATATTAAGAGTTATGTTATGGCAGTGGCTGCGACCTACTCCCACAAACTCATGTCAGTTTCTGCCATTAGAATGTTTTCCACCAAAAGAATAATGGATAGCTGTATTAAAGATCTCTAAGGCAGTGATTAACCTAAGCCAATAAAAGACCACCTATGGAAGTTTTAGGGGGTCTACTTTAATAACTGCAATAGTGTGTAATAAGCATACTGATACAAGATAAATGGAGCTTTTAGAAGTTTCCCAGTCTCATAGTACTAATGAATCTGGGGTTGGATAATACTTTGTTGCAGGGTGCTGTCCTGTGTATTAAAAGATGTTTAACAGCATCCCTGGCTTCTATCAACTAGATGCCAATAACATACCCCACACACATGAGTTATGAAAAAAAAAAAGTCTTCAGAATTGCCAAATGTCCCTTGAAAGAAAAATCACCCCCAGTTGAAAATTACTGTTTTAGAAGATGCTTGGAAAATAACTTTCATTCTGCATTAAATAGAGTAGAATCTCCATAGTTGACGACGTTCCTATATTGACCTCCTTAAGTTGACCCAATTTTTCTTTCTCTTTCTCTCTGTCTCTCTCCCTCCCTTCCTTCCTTTCTTTCTAGACAAAACCTCCCTCTATTGGCCACGCCATCATACTCACAACCTCAAACTCTTGGAGTCAAGTGATCTGAGGTTAATCTCCCAAGTGGCTGGGACTACAGGTGTGCGCCACCACACCCAGCTAACTTTTTCTACTTTTTAGGAGAGAAAAGGTGTCACTATGACTGAGGCTGGTCTCAAACTCCTGAGCTCAAGCAATCTATCCACCTCAGCCTCCCTGGGTGGTAGGATTACAGGCGTGAGCCGCTGCCCTCTACCAGTTGACCTAATTTTCATAGACTACACATGCACCACATGTATGTGTCAGTACAGTAAGCTTAGTTTTTTATATTGGCACCTCTGTATGTGAACCAGTTTGTTACAGTCCTTGGGGTGGTCAACTTACAGAGGTTCTACTGTATTTTAATGCTGCCCTATATAGGATTTACCTTATTGTCTCAGCAAACATACTCTTTTCTAATACATCTGAAGCCCATTTAGCCCAGAGACTGAGTGAATTATCTCAAATTCCAAGTTTATATCATCTAAATTAATTTTATTGTATAAACTTAATAAACATTACATTAACTAAAGGTTCAGATAAGTTTGTAATACTTTTTAGGCCTCTATAAAGTCAGCTCTAATTAGTATCTTCTAATCTAAACAAGGCTTTAGAAAACATGTTATAATGTGCATAATAAAGATATATAAAGTAAAATATTACTTCTTTTGTGGTTCAGCATCTTTACCCACCAGCCAGTCTTTACTATCAGATACAGTAATTGGCTAGCTTGTGCAGCTATAATTTTTCCAATAAAAACTAAAACAATTGTTGTTAAGGGAATATCTCTAATAAGAATGTACTGGAAGGTCAATGAAATATGTGTCATTTCTACTATAATCAGCCAAGTGGTCAAACGAAATCGTGAGAATGTGAATGAAATTGGGAGATAAGTTTGGAATAGTATTGGGATTGGCCATGTGAACCACAGAAATTGTTGCTTTTCTCGGCTTTCCTTCTTTTATTATATCCAAAACAAGAGTCTGAGTTCATTTCTCTATTTCCCAGCTGTAATTACTTCATCCTGTTCTTTGAATATCTTCACTGGCTGGCCTGCTATCTTTTAAGTAACTCTGAACTTTTATCTTTATTCTAAATGCCTGTATAGGCTATCTGCCAAAAGAGCCTTTGTGTGCCTGTGCTATCTTGCTCAACCTCTTTACTGGGAGCCCTTTTAACTTTGCTCTTATTAACCTTAGCATTTTCAGCATTCATTTTTCAAGAACGAAAACCTACTTACTTATTTGCCAGGCGGTCTTTCTGACTTTATAACAAAAAAAGACTTGAAGCCACTCATTTCTCTGATCTAACTTTTCAAAAGTCATAGTGTAACAAGACTGAAATAGATCCTAGGGGTTTTCTGCTATGACTTCCCACCAAATGGCAAATTCAAGCAGGCAGCTAAAAGTCGAACAGACATGGAATCAAATTCTACCTTGATTTTGCATGTAGGAGTGCTATGGAATAGGTACTTAAGTTTGCTGAGTCTCAATTTTAGTTATTTTTTATTTATTATTAGTATTATTCTTTTTGTTAGAGATGGGGTCTCACTACGTTGCTCAGGCTGGAGTGCAGTGGCTATTCACAGGCTCGATCCCACTACTGATCATCAGGGGATCAGCTGGTCTGTTTCCTGCCTGGGTCGGTTCACCCCACCTTAGGCAACCTGGTGGCCCCCTGCTTCCGGGAGGTCAGCATACTGATGCCAAACTTAGTGCAGACACCCAATTGGCATAGTGCGCTACAGCCCAGAACTCCTGGATTCAAGCGATCATCCTGTCACAGTCTCCCCAGTAGCTGGGACTACCCGCGTGTGCCACGGCATTCAGCTATTTAATTTAATTTAATTTAATTTAATTTTTTGAGACAGGGTCTCATTTTGTTGCCCTGGGTACAGTGCCATGGGGTCATAGCTCACAACAACCTCAAACTTCTGGTTTCAAGCGATCTTCTTGTGTCAACCTCCCTGGTAGCTGGGGTTACAGGTGTGTGCCATCATATCCAGCTAATTTTTTTTTTTAATTTGTAATAGAGACAGGGTCTCACTCTTACTCAGGCTGTTCTTGAATTCCTAAGCTCAATTGATCCACTGCCTCAGCCTCCCAGAGTGCAAGGATTATAGGCATGAGCCCCTATGCCCAGCCTCAATGTAACTTTTTAAAATAGGAATACCTCCCTTATAAGAATTTATGAGCTAATTATTTGATTTTCTGACACATAGCACATAATCAATATTTAAGTCCCTATCATTACTTCTATTGGAGTAAACCCTACAAAAAATATCTGTAACAAGGATCCCTTATACACATTTTAGCAATTTTATTTAAATTAAAAAAAATTTATCAGTTCATATATGCCCTAGTTAAAAAAGCAAATGCTACAAAATACATTTAGAGAAAAGTAAAACTTTCATGGACCACAACTATTACTACCTTTCCGTGTAACAATTAGAAACAATCTATGTTTACACAAATGTAAACACAACCCTGTTTGACACAAGCTGTGCATATTGTCCTTCATTCTAAATTTACCATTAAAACAATTTAAACATTTCAAGGTTCTCATATTGCTTCCTTATATTTACTTTTCTAGGCAATACGTGTGATCAGTTTCCTTAATATTTATATTTATATTTCTCATTCCTCTGATTATTGGTTCTAGATCAGGAGTGGGGAACCCATGACTTTAAGACCTTCTAGATCCTTAAATGCAGTCTTTTGACTAAAAATTTTATAGAACAATTCTACTTCTTTGCTAGTGAGTTTTTAATAGTATCCATTACTAAATGATGTATTCAAAAAAGTCTGTTATTTAAATTTTCTATGTTTCTGAGGCAAGAATATAGCTATTAAATATAATATTGCATCTTGATTGTGTCTACACAAATCTGAATTGTTAAATCAATATTTT